>BLSH010160178.1:238175-260885 GCA_018402905.1 Glandirana rugosa
GTGTTGTCCGCAGGGTGAGTCTTGGGGGAAGTGTCGTCTACAAGGTGAGTCTCGGGGGAAGTGTTGTCCACGGAGTGAGTCTCGGGGGAAGTATTGTCCACAGGGTGAGTCTCGGGGGAAGTGTCGTCCACAGGGTGAGTCTCGGGGGAAGTGTCGTCCACAGGGTGAGTCTCGGGTGAGTCTCAAGGTGAGTCGGTACACGAGGCTACCGAGAGACAGGGAAGACGTGAGACGTAACGACGTCGATATTCTGAGAATATCGACACCATTACATCACACGTCCCCTTTGTCTCTCGGTAGCCTCGTGTAACGTGTCACGTCCCCCCTCCGTCTCTCGGCGACATTCTCGTCTCTGTTTCCCCTGCACACTACATTACCACAGCTATAAGAGTCTTATAGCTGCAGCAATGCAGAGTGCAGAAGGGACAGAGAGCCATCGGAGCACATGGCTGAGTGGAACTCTGAGTGGGCTCTGAGTGGGACACCTGCTGTGAAGGGGGCTCTGAGTGGGACACCTGCTGTGAAGGGGGCTCTGAGTGGGACACCTGTTATGAAGGGGGCTCTGAGTGAGGCACCTGTTGTGAAGGGGGCTCTGAGTGGAACATCTGCTGTGAAGGGGGTTCTGAGTGGGACGCCTGTTGTGAAGGGGCTCTGAGTAGGACGCCTGTTGTGAAGGGGCTCTGAGTGGGACGCCTGCTGTGAAGGGGGCTCTGAGTGGGACACCTGCTGTGAAGGGGGGTGCTCTGAGTAGGGTTCCCCCAAGATCTCAAACTTTTTGCCAAGGGTTCCCTGAAGGCAAAAAGGTTGAGAAACACTGATCTACGGTCTTAAGCAATCTACAAGGATGTGGAATGAGAAAGTGAATAAAGTACTTACTAGAGAGGGATTCTCAAGAAGTAAAGCAGACCCCTGTCCCTACTCCAAGAATCAAGAAGACAGATGAATATACATCCTTATCTATGTCGATGACATTATTACTTGTTTTGAACAAGAAGGGGATTACAATCAGATAGTTCACTAGCTGAAAGAAAATGTTGAAATTAAAGAGCTTGGGAACATTAGCTACTATATGGCAATCCAAATAGAGAGAGAAGAAGATGGATGTTATTATCTCAACCAATCTCAGAAAATCTTCGAAAGCTTGGAACAATTCCAGATGCAAGATACAAAAGAAGTGAAAACTCCTATGAAACCAGGCTATCTCAAGGGCAACGAGGCAGAAAACGTGCTACCCAACAATGATACAGTATCTCACAAAAGTGAGTACACCCCTCATATTTTTGTAAATATTTTATTATATCTTTTCATGTGACAACACTGAAGAAATTACACTTTGCTACAATGTAAAGTAGTGAGTGTACAGCTTGTATAACCGTGTAAATTTTCTGTTCCCTCAAAATAACTCAGCACACAGCCATTAATGTCTAAACGCTGGCAAACAAAGTGAAAATGTCCAAATTGGGCCAAATTTGCCATTTTCCCTCCCCCGGTGTCATGTGACTCATTAGTGTTACAAGGTCTCAGGTGTGAATGGGGGAGCAGGTGTGTTAAATTTGGTGTTATCTCTCTCACTCTCTCATACTGGTCACTGGAAGTTCAACATGGCACCTCATTGCAAAGAACTCTCTGAGGATCTGAAAAAAAGAATTGTTGCTCTACATAAAGATGGCCTAGGCTATAAGAAGATTGCCAAGACTCTGAAACTGAGTTGCAGCACAGTGGCCAAGACCATACAGCGCTTTAACAGGTCAAGTTCCACTCAGAGCAGGCCTCGCTGTGGTTGACCAAAGAAGTTGAGTGCACATGCTCAGCGTCATATTCAGAGGTTATTTTTTGGAAATAGACGTATGAGTGTTGCCAGCATTGCTGCAGAGGTTGAAGGGGTTGGGGGTCCGCCTGTCAGTGCTCAGACCATAGGCCGCACACTGCATCAAATTGGTCTGCATGGCTGTTGTCCCAGAAGGAAGCCTCTTCTAAAGATGATGCACAAGAAAGCCTACAAACAGTTTGCTGAAGACAAGCAGACTAAGGACATGGATTAATGGAACCATGTCCTGTGGTCTAAAGAGATCAAGATAAACATATTTGGTTCAGATGGTGTCAAGCGTGTGTGGCAGCAACCAGATGAGGAGTACAAAGACAAGTGTGTCTTGCCTACAGTTAAGCATGGTGGTGGGAATGTCCTGGTCTGGGGCTGCATGAGTGCTGCCGGCACTGGGGAGCTGCAGTTCATTGAGGGAGCCATGAATGCCAACATGTACTGTGACATACTGAAGCAAAGCATGATCCCCTCCCTTCGGAGACAGGGCGGCAAGGCAGTATTCCAACATGATAACGACCCCAAACACACCTCCAAGACAACCACTGCTTTGCAAAAGCTGAGGGTAAAGGTGATGGACTGGCCAAGCATGTCTGCAGACCTAAGCCCTATTGCGCATCTGTGGGGCATCCTCAAACAGAAGGTGGAGGAGCGCAAGGTCTCTAACATTCACCAGCTCCATGATGTCGTCATAGAGGAGTGAAAGAGGACTCCAGTGGCAACCTGTGAAGCTCTAGTGAACTCTATCCTCAAGAGGGTTAAGGCAGTGCTGGAAAATAATGGTGGCCACACAAAATATTGGCACTTTGGGTCCAATTTGGACATTTTCACTTAGGGGTATACTCACTTTTGTTCCCAGCAGTTTAGACATTAATGGCATTAATGGCTGTGTGTTGAATTATTTTGAGGGGAGAGCAAATTTACACTGTTATACAAGCTGTACACTCACTACTTTATATCGTAGCAAAGTGCCATTTCTTCAGTGTTGTCACATGAAAAAATATAATAAAATATTTACAAAAATGTGAGGGGTGTACTCACCTTTGTGAGATACTGTATGCATTGCAGAGCAATCGGTAAACTGCTATATGTTGCCACTGTGACAAGACCAGACATAGCCACGGCAGTGGGCATACTATGCAGGAAAATCTCACCTCCATGTCAGCATAACTGGGATGCAGTGAAAAAGAGTGATGCAGTACCTCAAAGGAACAATTCAGATGAAGTTACGGCTCCCAGTGTAAGCAACATCAGATCCAAAACTGGTTGGGTATGTGGATGCTGATTGGGCCAGGGACTGCACAGACCACAAATCCACAAGTGGATTCATCTTCCAGTACGGGGAAGGAACCATAAGTTGGTCTAGTCAAAAGCAAACAACTGTCGCTCTGTCTTCAACTGTAGCAGAGTACATTGCAGCACCACACACATTTCAAGAAGCTATATGGGTTCGCCAACATTTTGTGGACATTGGGATAGACATGTCAAAACCATTTCCCCTTTTTGAAGACAACCAGGTATGTATAAAGCTTACGCAATCAGAAAGGGTCAATCCGAGGACCAAACACATCAATGTCAAGTATCACCTACTGAGAGACAATCAAGAGCAAGGTGTTATTGACATTCAATACTGACCGTCAGAGGAGATGACTGCTGATGCACTCACCAAGCCTTTGCTGAGGGAGCTTCATAGTTATTTCCAGAAGAAGCTGAACATAATTTGACAAAGCACATGCTGTTGAGAAGGGGTGTTGGAAAAGCAACAGCAATGCTACTATATACTGTGAACTATATGTACTTAGTGCATTGTACCTATTTATCCAGCAGGTGTCACTGCAGTGTTCTAGTGTTATGTGCATACGAAATCTATTATAATGCAATAAGAGGAAGTGTTATCTTTCCTCTGTTCTGTGTACTTGTTTGTTATTAAGTTCCTTTTTTCTTGTTCCATGATAAAGATATCCTCCATGAAAGCAAAGCTATCCTCTGCATCCAATGAGCTTCTAACGCACAATTCAATACTCTGACAATAGGGAGCACCACACAGACCAACAGTGAGAGTAGTAATAAGTTAGATTCTGTTTTTTTTTGTTCTGCCTGCTGACTGAACAAAAAAACCGAGCCATGTATGGCTGGCTTTAGTGAACTGTCCCATTAAAAGAGAAGTATAGCCAAAGCTCTTTTGCCCATACATCTCTTGTGGGTCACAGGAGTGCATTTACTTGTGTTCTACTGTGACCCAGGATTGGGCTAAAGCCTGCTGTTGGTCGATGTCACAGAGCTGACATATGAATGTATCTCAACAATAATGTTCAGATCCACTCAAATGCTTTACAGGACACTGGTTCAGCCTATCAGTGCACTAAGCCAGTTGCTCCCAACCCCCTCCCTAGCCCAGCACTCCAGTGAGCATTGGAGGGGCACTGCACAGTTTGGTGACTGACAGTCACTACTCTCTGCTCAGAGCAAACCATGTGATCACTCACTTCTTGGACTTAGAGGCACTGGGGGACAGCAGCAGCATTGGACCGATGCTGCAGAAAGTAGGTAAGTATGTATGTTTTGTTTTGTTTTTTTTTAATATTCGGACACTTCTCCTTTAATGAATAATTGCTTGTGTGTGTTGATAGAAATATCTAGTACCTAATGCAATATCAGGCTCCTGAGGATCCCTTCTGTGGCTGTAACATAAACGGATTGCACCATGTGTTAATCTTTAGACGTGTTTGTAGTGAGACTTATCAGCTGACATTTTAATGTGAAATAATTTTAATTAGCCAAATGGATATAACCTACAATAATCCTCAGTAAGGTTAAACCACACAAAACAATAATCTGGATCAGGACACTTGTGTGAATTTCCAACTCCATTTCCAGAAGTAACATGGAGAACAAAGATGTGTAGAATAGCACTTGCATCACACATTGCGCTTTTCACTCAGCGTATTTATTTGTATTACACAATTTTATTTTCAGTTAATACAGAGGTCAGTTTAAAGGAATCAGTGGGGATGATTTACTAAAGGCAAAAAGACTTTGCACTTTGCAAAGTGTAGTTGCATTCAGCCATTGCTCCAGAGCTTAGTAAATGAGCATAAGCTCTGCAGACATCCATCATCCAATCATGAACAAGCAAAAATGCTGTTTTTATTTTCCTTGCACGTGATTGAGTATTGTTTGCAAAGTGAAGCTTTACTTAATTTACTAAGCTCTGGAGAAACTGCACTTGCAGAGTGCAATTGCACTTTGCAAAGTGCACAATCTATTTGCCTTTAGCAAATCAGCCCCATTGTCTCTACATCAGCACACCAAATATTCAATATTTGAAATTCAAAATTCATCCCATAATACATACTCTGCTTGGGTGTCCTTCAAACTAATTTCTACCTGAACTTTGAACTTGCACTCTTTTTTACTCCAATGAGCTGTGGCCTGGGTCATCTTTGCCCCACAGCCTGCCTTGTTGATTACATAAGCTGCAACGTGGGAATGACCCAGTCCACAGCTAATTGGAGGAAAAAAAGTACATGAGTTCAGAGTTCGGGCAGAGATGAGATTGGAGGTCATCTGAGCTCATCTCTCTAGGAGCATCAGGTAAGAAGAGTAAGTGCTGATGGAAAGGGAAGAGGTTAACTGTATCCTACACTTTACTGAGCAAAACACCCTTTAGCCTAGGTTCACATTGATACGATTTGGCATGCGATTTGACATGTCAAATCGCGTGCAAAATCGGCGGCAATTGCCGGCAGTGGCACCGTCCGAATCGGTGCGACGCCGACATTGTGACGCCTCACTTATTCCCAAAAGTAGTTTCTGTACTACTTTTGGAGACTTCAGGTGCGATTTCCATAGACATCTGTACAGGAAACCGCACAGATGTCTCTGAAATCACCCCTGAAGTCGGAGTGACAGGTGGGTATGAACTCGCACGATTTCAATCCCCAGCAGTATGAACCTAGGCTTAAACCATATTCCTGAAATATATACTTACTTCTTTTAAAAAAGTAATTACAAAAATGACAAAACAGCCAAGCTACATAAAATAATTACAAGAGGATGTACAACTAAGCATTGTATGACAAACGAACTAGCATAAATTAGAATTCCTTGTAAAGCTCATAATCTCAGGACCTTAATTGCGCAGTTCAACATGCTTCCCTAAAATTCAAGGTGATGATACCCATCTGACTGGTGACTATAGGTAAAATAAATGACAATTCTTCTACAAAGATGTAGACACAGAAGTGTTGATTTACTAAAGGCAAATAGACTGTGCACTTTGAAGATTGCAGTTGCCCTCTGCAAGTGCAGTTGCTCCAGAGCTTAGTAAATAAAAAAAAGCAGCATTTTTGCTTGCACATAATTGGATGATGGAGCCCCGTATCTCCGGAACCATAGGTGATAAATTTTGACCAGTGGTGGAGTAGAACTTTGGCTACCTGTGACCCCAGGTCGCCGAGCTACGACCCTCAAAGCTCGATGGGTTTTTTTTGGTTTTGTTTTATATGTTCATGGCAGATGAGGCTCTGCCTGACCGACTGGGGGTTGGGTTGGGGTGGTGGCTGTGGGTGCATTGTTTGCCACCCCCCCAAACCAAAAAATATACCACCAGCCGCCACTGGTTGCGACTTGGTCTTATTGACTCCAATGGGCAGCACCACCTGGCAAACTCTTCAAACTAAGTCAATTTTGCTGCAACTGAAAAGCATTTTGACAATGGCATTTGTACTACACCATCTGGCAGGATTTAGGTAGGTCAGGGGTGATCAGTAAAAACTCAGATCAACTGCCTTTTGCCACCCGTGTGAAATGGCCCTTACTCTAATATAACATAAGGAGAGTAGCAAACCTTTTCAGAGATTGCAGTTCTTTATACTTCATGCCCCTGACTCTTATTAATGTAAATCAGCACACTTGTGAAGCCCACTCTGAACTTTACCCAATTCTAGACACAGATTGAACCAATATTTCTGTTTTTATAAAACACCCTTCATCCCATAGATCACACCAAGGAACACAATTTGTTCCAAATTTCTATAAAATTGAAAGCACAAAGATGAATATGTTTTCTGAAACATTTTTGCAATCAATCAGCAACAATCAGTCAAGTTTACATTGAGATTATCCCCAATTTGTTAATTAACAATTAGTTAAAGTGCAGGTAGATTATAGTATATTGGACTGAAGCTCTAACTTGCTGTAGACTTGACTCTTTAATTACATTGGATTTATTTAATAAACAACCCATTTTCTAATCGCTGTTACAGACCTCTTTGCTTATTAAAACTTACAGGCTTCAGCATATGAGAGTGTAGCGCCACCATCTGGAGAGTGATAGAACTGCATGCAGCAATTCAAGGAAATCTTTGCTATCTGCAGTTCATGCATATAAAAAAGTGGTTGTAAAAGCTAAAGGTTTTTTTTTACTACCTTAGCAGGGGTCAGCCACCAAGACAGGAAAACATGATCATTTACAATGTTCCAGCATTTACTTTGATGGTAATATTGATGCACAGAGGTAATTTAACAGAAATCTGTAGTTAAAGAGATACAGGGGCTGACCTCTATAGCCGGCCATAGACAGTTTGAATCTTGGCCAGTTAGGCAGGGACATCCGAGATTTGAATCATGCATGGGCAGGTTGATTGTATTCAAGTTTATTGATTGACTTTGGTACAACTAGCCTGTCAGATTATTCATGTGATTATTGCCAGCGGCTATAGGGACGGCTCCCCTGCTGGGAGAACACAATAGCTGGTATTCCCCCATCAACAGTTAATTGTTAATGTGTAAACTATTACATTAATAGTTGCAGGAAAGAAAATGTCCGGCTTTAGAATACTGGATACCTAGCTGTCTCTGGCTTTAATACTATCTATCAGGGGTCTCAAACTGGTGGCCCTCCAGCTGTTGCAAAACTACAAGTCCCATGAGGCATTGCAAGGCTGACAGTTACAAGCAGAGCAAGTTAGCCACCAAGAACTACCATAGGTTATTGCCAACATCCCTTATATTGCGAGAATAGGAATCAGGTACCCCCTAGTACAGTGGGACTACACTGGGAATCTAAAATATAGGGTTTTTATTAAATACATCCATAATAAAAGGTTGGTGTATACATCACCGTATGAAAACATGGCATAGCATGGTGAACAACAAAACTGCTCATTGTAGATGTTTTTTCTTGTGTCCAACGCGTTTCAGGAAAGTGGTTATCCCTTCTTCAGGGGCATTGTTACAGAGAATATCATACACGCAAAGCATTCTATAATAGAACGAAGCATAATTGAGAAGACAAACACAAGCGTTTGCAAAATGTATAAGCATCCAGGGAGGGAAAAAAAAATGTCCTGTGTGCACGGGGCCTTATATTCCACTCCTTACTTGATAATATTCCATCAGATAACACATATGTTGGATAAACCCTACTTATTTAATGACCAGACATTTTGGGAGGTGTAAATAATAAAAATAAAACTCTATTTGCCCTTATAATAAAAGCAGAACTATAGCCAAAAAGCAAGATAGAATGAATAGCACATTTAAAAGATAAAATACCTCAACCAGCCTATGTTGCAATATTCACCTTCAATCCAGAGATTTCCCTCTCAGTTAATATTGCTATTTTGTTCAGCCCACTTCCTCTGAGGCCAGGTCATCTTGGACCAGATCCAGCCTGTAGTGGGGCAGTGAAAGGAGAAGCAGCGCAGTAATGAGCTCATCACTTTATCTATCTGCTTTGTCTTGAGTTGCCACTTTATCTCACACTGCATACCTGCTGTACTGCATGAGGCTGATACCAGATCAAATTCAGAACTGGAACTGCTTGTGTTTAATGCGTTTTCTATAGGCAAAATGTAAAATCATATAATCATTTATACATTGTATTTCAATTATTTCTAATCTGCTCCTATTAATCTGAATGATCTTGAAGTTTGTAAACTTACTTTTTGAAGATCTCCACACATTTACTTCCTTGAATTCTGTGACATGTAGTCACTATGCCCTGTGAGCAGGCACTGCCATGTCACATAATTCATAGAGCCTGCCTTCCGATCTACAGGCGTGATTCGAGGGGGAGTTTCAGGAGGAGGAGTCAGTACAGGAATTACTGCTTGCAGGTAGCCAGGTACCATGGGATATGTAGTCCTTAGAAATTGAAAGTCAACAGTAGAGGAGGCTGCAAAGCATGCAGGGATCCCATGAAGTTGTGAAAAGAGATTGTCAGCAGACAGGAAGAACTCACAACACGAAGAGAGATATTTCAAGTCAGTTTATGCTGAATTGTAAAAAATAACTACAGTATTGGTTCTATTGTAATTACAATGCTGATGTTATAAAATTAAAAAGTATTCTGTGGCCATATATTTTCTTTAATGATGTATTAATTAGTACAGTCTTGCATTAATGTGTGTTTTTTATATCTGCCTAGAGTTCAGCTTTAAAATAAACCTTTGCTAAAAGAAATATGGAACGTGTCATTGGTGACCTCTTCCTGAAAATGCTTATCACCTTGCTGTTATACCAACCCACTGACTCTTGTACAGTCACAGACCAGATGGACGTATGCATATCAGGAAAGTAAGAGGTCCTTATCTGCATACATCAGAGTGCCAGGCAAACTAGCATTTATAGAGTGAAAAGTCAATCACTATGTTTCTCTTGGGAAAGAACAAAGAATATTTGCATTGATACTGAAAAATAAAAGGTGGAACAATCAGGAATAGGGTCTAATAATGTACAAGGCTGATTAGGCCATGGCAGAAAAATAGTAGTAGGTTTAGACTTGCTAGCTATAGAAACATTAATATCATTGTTGGGAGTTATACACTAACTGTAGAATGGCGAACATTAATTGCTGTGGTAATAGTGATCTACGAGTAATTTATGGAGGAATCCAGCACACACCAGAACAGACACAGATGCAGAGACATCTCATAGGAGAGCAGGGTACAGCAAGGCGGTGGACTCTCTTTCTGAAGTCTGACGGTTCACCAAGTAGAGTTGCTCATGCTGATAATGCTCAATCAGGTGCACAATACTGGGAAAAACCTGAGGAAAACACAAAGACATGGGCATTAGTGGAGGAAAAAAACACATCAATGCATTAGAAGATAAAGGGGGCATCTGAGGGAGTATTGTATACTCTAACTCCTTTGCTATGGGAGACATTATAGATCAGAGAATAAGTTGAGAGGCAAGAAATTTTAATTATTTGTACTTTAATCTGTAAAACAACTGCTATGGAAACCACAACCAGCTTTCTTGCCCTTTGAGCCATGTGTCAAAAACAAAATATCAGTCTTTAAAGTGGACTTTCAGTCGTTTTTTCAACTTCCCATCTACTAAATCTTCCGCTCTTGTTGTTTTAACTTTGGATAGTGTAGCAGTACCCCCGAAGGAGCTGTGAATGTAATTTATGTTTGTTCCCGGGCCTCCCTCTGATTATCCTGCAGCCAGTCACCACGGATTTTTACACTGTCAGGTGCACACACACAAATCTGCTCGTTTTCAATGACCAGTCTAGGGGATGAATTTTCAATGCTTTATTATAGAACTTAGATAAGAGAAGGTAACTCATAGGATAAGTTAAATTACTTCAGATTGAGGACAACTTCTCCCTAGCTCTGTATAGCAGGCTGATCTGGACAGGCAGGAATTTGCTTCTTCAAGACACTAGCCAGTGTCTCCTTTCTAACCCAGTGTAACAGACTACCAATGGCACTTTATGACAGGCTGACTTTAGTGGAACAGGTCCCTTTTTAAGCAGTAAGGACAGAATAAGCCGGACTCTGTTCTTCAAAACACTCTCCAGTGTCTCCTTTCTAGCAGGCACACCCGATTAGCTGATTAAGAGGGCAGGGGAAATTCTAGCAACACAGTCTCAGGGATCCTCTCACAGGTCTGTACTCACACCATGTCCCTGGACAGTTGGTAGCCCTCTCTCTGCCAACTTCCAAGCAACACTTTGCCACTGTGATATCAGACCAAATCCAAGGACGTCCTCCCTCTGTCAGCTTCTAAAGAACTCTGGGCTGCAGCTTCAGCATCCGGATAGGTCTTGACTAGGCCTAGCAGCCGGCAGCCTCCTGGATTGGCCCTCAGGCCTAGTAGCCAGTAGCTAAACACATGCCTCCACCCCTCAGGTCTGGGTGGGCTGGAACTCATGGAAGCCCATGTGCTCCCTTTTATATGAAGTGGTTCGCCCAAAATGCAATGGGGGCCACTCCCCTGCTAGTAGGTCAGAACAACCTCCAAATACACCTGCTGTCACTGGCTGGGTTTTTCTCCCACTGCCCAATAGGGACACATACTACTAGACAGTGTAAAACCTTCCAGACCACACGAATCAGCACCAGAGCACACTGAGCAGACCTTACTCAAATTAGGGCTCTCTGATAAGAAGATAGCATATACATTTACCTATCTGCCCTCCTGTTAAGCAGAGAGAGCCAAAAACGATATACACTCACTAGTACCCAAACTAGGAGGGTGCTACAATAGTAAAACATTTTTTTTCTGCCAGTAAATACCTTATACAGCCCACTTCCTGTTTCTTGCCTGGTCATTAGCCTAGGCTTATGACATCATGCACAGCCCTCTCTCTCACTCCGGTGAGATTTTGCCAGGAAGGGAGGAGGATGAGTCATAAGAGGGCCAATGAAAGCTGCAGGGCTACAGAGCTGGAGGTGTGCCTCTGTGTGTCTGTATAAATCCAGGAAGTGAACAGGCAGAAGCTTCAGCTGCCACAGTTAAAATGGATGCAGCCAGAATTAGTGGAGGGAGATTTCTGCAGCATATTTGGCAAGTACACAATCACAATATATATAAAATACTATGCAAAGTGGTTGGAGGGAAGCTTCAGAATGGCAAAGATGTTTTTATTACAAATTATGTGAGCAGACTGTAGTTCCTCTTTAGTTGCATGTACTAGCTGCAAGAATAGATGTGCTTCAATTGGCTACAATAAACTACTGAAATATTTGTGTTAGGAGGATGAACACTGATAAGGAAATGGCAGCAAGAGGAAACGGCCAACAGAAAAATCTACACGCCTCTGACCGTGTGCATAACTGAGTTTCAAACACCAGATCAATCTTTCTTGCAATTCAAGAAGACTGAAAAATAAGGAACCTAGCCCCTTCGAGGATTTGCCAAAGTCATTCTTTTATCTTGTATCCAAACAACTTGTCCATCACAGACCCAGCACCATTGTCTTCCAGAAGGCTACAATGAATGCACAGAATGCAGCAACCAGACTACTATCTGCAGTGGCGTATCTAAGGTATGGCAGCTATAGCAAGTGCCATGGGCGTCATGGGGGGAGCGGCAAAAAAGGCGCCCCCGCATTAAAAAAAAACCCCACCCATCCTCCCGCGGCCACCTCCCAGAGCCGGATTAACGTAGGGGCTAATGGAGCTGCAGCTCCAGGCCCCTACCACAAAATAGGCCCACCGATCCTGAATTACCAGCCACCCAATTAATTACACAGTGACAACAGTGTGAAGACTGACTGACCAGAGTAAGCCGGCCGCCGGGAGCCGCTATGCGTTACATTGCATTATTCTGCTGCCCGGCCTCTTGAAGAGAACAGCTTAGGCTTAGCTATGCTGCATATCTTCAGAGTCACCCTGTATCACTGCGCCGCTGAGGCTGAGCGGCGCACTCCTCCCCTTGGAGACCTGTCCACACTGCAGCACACTTCCCTGTCTGCCAGTGACGTCAGAGGCCAGTCCGTCTCCTAGGAAAGCATCCGCTACACTGCAAGGAGGAAGAAGCCTGGAAGCACCGGTCCAGTACAGAGACGAAGAACTATAACAGCAAGTAAGCTTGTCTCTGCATGGGACTGAGGAGGGAGGTCAGGCAGGACAGATAACTGCATCTGAAGTGGGTTAACTGTTTGGGAGGGCGGGCGGGGGTAGGGTTTGGTGGTTGCAGATCCTCAGTGTGCCATCTATCAGTGCCAGTGCCATCTATCAGTGCTCATCAGTGCCACCTATCAGTGCCAGTGCCACCTATTAGTGCTCAAATGTTTTTACAGGGGCGCAGTTTCAGTGCTTGCAATAGGCGCCATTTTCACTACATACGCCTCCGATTATCTGACCAATTACACTGCTGCCTTATCACATTGCTTACAATACTGGCTGCCTTTCAAATGGAGGATCTTTAGCCAATAGTGAGCCTCAGAGTGATTGTAAAGTCTCGTTTTTTGTTTTTTTTTCTTTAAAGATAACAAACATGTTATACTTCCCTGCTCTGTGAAATGATTTTGCACAGAGCAGCCCTGATCCTCCTCTTCTCGGGTCCCTCTTCAATACTGCTGGCCCCTCCTTCCTGTCACATCAAGCAGCTTGCTATGGGGCACATGAGCCAAGCTGCAGCCCTGTGTGTCCATTCAGACACAGAGCCCCAGTTTGTCCCAGTCCCCTCTCTCTCCTGATTGGCTAACTGACTTTGATTGACAGCAGCAAGAGCCAATGGTGCTGCTGCTGTGTCTCAGCCAATCAGGAGGGAGAGTCCCGGACAGCTGAGGCACTGTTGCACATCACTGGATAAAGATGGACGTCAGGTAAGTATTAGGGGGGCCGCCAAACACAGAAGATTTTTTATCTTAACCACTTGCCAACCGCCGATTGGCATCTGACGGCGGCCACCAGATCGCGCACAGTGAGCCCGCGCGCTCACTGTGTCCGGGGAGGGCCAGGGAGCGGGTGCGGCGGCTTCGATTGCCGCCGGCCACCCGCGATGCCCCCCCCCGGAGTGAAGGAGCGGAGGTCCGTGTAAGTAAACACGGACCTCCGCTCTGTGTGAGGGGGAAGGGCTGTGATCACAGCCTTCCTGTACGTGAAGGCTGTGACCACTTCCCTTCCCCAGCCAGGGCAGCCCCCATACAGTTAGAACACGCCCAGGGAACATAGTTAACCCTTAGAGCGCCCCCTGCAGGTTAACCCCTTCACTGCCAATGACATTTACACAGTAATCAGTGCATTTTTATAGCACTGATCGCTGTATAAATGCCAATGGTCCCAAAAAAGTGTCAAAATGTTCCAACATGTCCGCTGAAATATCGCAGTACCGCTAAAAATCGCAGATCACCGCCATTATTAGTAAAAAATAAAAACCCCAAAAATGAATTCTCATCATCCGTAAACGCGACCACTTTTGCGCAAACCAATCAATAAATGCCGATTGCGAATTTTTTTATCGCAAATATGATGAAGAATATAAATCGGCCAAAAACGGTGAAAAAAAATGTTTTTTTATATTTTTTTTTTGGATTTGGATTTTAGCAAAAAGTAAGAAATTTGTTTTTTTTTGCAAAATTGTCGCTCTTCTTTTGTTTATAGCGGCGATCAGAAATGACGCAGCGGTGATCAAATACCACCAAAAGAAAGCTCTGTTTGTGGGAAAAAAAGGATGCAAATTTCGTTTGGGTACAACGTCGCATGACTGCGCAATTGTCAGTTAAAGCGACGCAGCGCCGAATCGCAAAAAGGGCTCCGGTCCTAAAGCTGGAAATCCTTCCGGTCCTTAAGTGGTTAATGCATATAATGTATTAAGATAAAAAACCTTCTGCCTTTACAACCCCTTTAAGCCTGGTACACACTATGAGTGAAAACTGTCAGCTCTGGTCAGAGCCGCTAGCTGTTGTGTTTAGACAGGGGGGAAAAATCGATCGGGAAAAAAATTCCAAACATGTCTCTTCAACAAAAGTTGATCAAACGATGAGTGGGGATGACCACACACTGATCAAAATCCTGCCAGTCCCTGCTGAACCAGACAAATTTCAATCTCTGTATGGCCAGCTTTAAAGATGGAAAGAAAAAGAAAGTGAATTTCAGAGCATTTGGTTATTCTGAGCATAGGGTGTGCTTAGGCTGAGGAAAGGCCTTGTACAGCATGTGCTGATGGTGCTGGGTTAGGTAAGTCTGTAATGTTTCTGGTTTGCTTTAATGATTGTTGAGACGTCCTGGGATGCTTTCAAAGACACTCTTAGGGGCTCTGTTTCAGAGACAATAAAAAACTTAGATCTGACAGGGAATGGAAGGTAAGGGAGTGTGAACAAATAGCTACAGAGGCAGAAGTAGAATATATTAACCACTTACCAACCAGAAGGTTTTCACATTTTAGGACCAGAGCACTTTTTGCGATTCGGCGATGCGTCGATTTAACTGACAATTGCGCGGTCGTGCGATGTTGCACCCAAAATTTGCGTCCTTTTTTTCCCCACAAATAGAGCTTTCTTTTGGTGGTATTTGATCGCCTCTGCGTCATTTCTGATCGCTGCTATAAACAAAAGAAGAGCGACCATTTTGCAAAAAAACCCAAATTTCTTACTTTTTGCTAAAATTCAAATGCAAAAAAAATATAAAAAAACATTTTTTTTCACCGTTTTTGGCCGATTTATATTATTCCTCATATTTGTGATAAAAAAAATCGCAATCGGCGTTTATTGATTGGTTTGCGCAAAAGTGGCCGCGCTTACGGATGGTGAGAATTAATTTCTGGGGTTTTTATTTTTTTTTATTTTTTACTAGTAATGGCGATGATCTGCGATTTTTAGCGGTACTGCAATATTGCAGCGGCCATGTCAGACATTTTTGACACTGTTTTGGGACCAATGACATTTATTCAGCGATCAGAAATATAAATGTCCACTGATTACTGTATAAAAGTCATTGGCAGTGAAGGGGTTAACCTGGGGGGGGAGAGCTAGGGGTTACCTGTGTTCCCTGGGTGTGTTCTTACTGTGGGGGGGTTGGGCTACCATGGGCATGAGAGATCTAACTGATCCCAGTGACAGGGATCAGTAGATCACCCATGCCCCTACTAACAGAGCGGGGAACCGCCGTGCTTACATCGGCGGTTCCCCGTTCTTTGCCTGTGGCCGCTCATCGTGGCTCGCCGGCGGACATCAGGTCCGCCTGAGCCGCGGGCACACTCCTCAGGAGCACGCGCGCCCCCTAGCGGCTGTTCGCAGATCGCCGTGTTTTTACCGCGATTCGCGCTCAGCATCCCGACTGCCGCCATGAAAACACGGCATGCGGTCGGGAAGTGGTTAAGAACCCCAACTCAGCCAACTACAGAATCTGGAGAGATAGTGCCCAGCAGTTAGAACTGGTGTTAATAGAGAAGACTCAAAAGAAACTGTTATACCAGTCGCAGCGCGTCTTTGAATTAGGTGATAAAAATAGCAGATTGATGGCATACCTAGCCCACTCACACCAAGCTGTGACATCTATTCCCCGTGTATACGATGAGCAAGAGGTGTTGTGTACCGCCCAAAACAAAATAGCTGAGGCATTCATAGATTCCTACTCTACACTTTATACTTCTAAAGCCAATTATGGAGAGGAGGTGCGCTGCTTTTTGGCCCCGGTCCCTCTCAAGGTATTGCCCACAGAAGCGGCAGAGGCTCTTGACCTCCCTATAGATGTGGATGAAATTGTGTCGGCAGCCCTTTCACTTAATCCTAATAAAACCCCTGCCATTGATGGTTACCCAGCTGAGTGGTATGGTACATATAACGAGCTCTTGGCCCCAAAATTGTTGCAGGTATACAATAAAGCACTGGAGGAGGGTGAGTTGCCTAACTCTTTACCAGAGGCATTGATAGTACTGATTCCCAAGCCCCATAAGGATTATGATTTTTGCGAATCATACAGACCCATATCTTTAATTAATGTGGATGCAAAAATTTTGGCCAAAATCTTAGCTAAACGTCTAAATAAAGTAATTACAGCAATCATCCACTCAGATCAAACTGGATTTATTCCAATGCATTCCACAGCCATTAAAGTTATTGTCAACTTGTGACAACCACTTTAACCTACAGGTAAGCCTATTATAAGGCTTACCTGTAGGTGCTCTGTATACCTCCTAAACCTGCACAGTTCAGGAGATATGCAGTGTTGTAGTTGAGCCGACGTCATGATGGCACATGCGCAGTGAAGAAACGGCCTCGTGCCGTTCCTCCACTGCGACCGCGGCGTGAATGGCGGCTCCCGTGCGCATGCGCAGGAGTGACGTCACGCGACTTCGGCCAGTCACAGCGACGGAGTCGTGGCCCCGGAAGGAAGAGGGGCAGAAGATGGATGCGGCCTGGAGCAGGGACATTGCTGGATGTCGCAGGCTTCGTTTGCAGGTAAGTGGCACATAATGGGCTACAATGCAATGCATAGTAGCCCATTATGATTCTACTTTACAGGGGAATGTAGAGGAAAGTAAACCCAATCTGGGTTTACTTCCTCTTTAACCTGAGGAGACTACAGTCCTACAATCTGAAGGGCCCACTCCGGACACTCGTGTGGTGGTGTCATTAGACGCCCACAAGGCATTTGATTCCATCGAGTGGCTTTATTTGTGGGCAGTCCTGGAGTGTATGGGATTTGGCCCTAGGTTTATTGCTTGGGTCAAGTTGCTCTACACTAAACCTACGGCGCAAATGAGGATAAATAACATTATTACGGAGGCTTTTGATATAACCAGGGGCACTCGGCAGGGGTGCCCTTTGTTGCCCCTGCTGTTTGCCCTTGCCATCGAACCACTTGTAGTACAGTTGAGGGAAGATGTAGAGGTGAAGGGTTGCTGGGTCAACACTAAGGAAGAGAAGACGTCTCTCTATGCAGATGATATACTCCTATACTTAGCAGAGGCGGAGGGGTCTTTGAGCGTGCCCTGCATAGAGTGACACGTTTTGGAAAATACTCCGGGTTGAACTGGGACAAATCAGTGATTTTCCCCCTGAGTGATGAGTATTCCCCGGAGATATCAACTCATATCCCGATGAAAGTAGTTTCTAAATTCCGGTACCTGGGAATTGAGGTTCAGTTGCCGCTGGGCAAGTATCTTTCTAACAATTTATCTCCACTTATGTTGCACCTGAAGACCAACTTAAAGACATGGGCCAAGCTGCCCCTCAATCTCCTAGGCCGAATCAACATTTTTAAAATGATATACCTCCCAAGGTTTCTCTACATACTATGGCACTCACCAGTTTATATCCCCAAAAAAATATTTACAGAAATAAACACAATAATCTCTTCCTTTTCATGGGGCACCAAACCAGCTAGAATATCCCTTGACACACTGCACTTGCCTGTCCAGTCTAGTGGCTTGGCCCTACTGAACCTACAAAGCTATTACCTGGAAGCTCAGCTAGCCCATATACACTGGGGGTTCTTCCCACAGCTGGACAGGGCTTCGGTCACAACACAGGCAGCTCTGATGGGCTCATTTGAGGCACTTATTAATGTGCTTCATAGAAAAAGCCCTTACCCCGCTAGAGGAGCGGATATTCTTAAATTGAACTACAAGATATTTCATCTATGCAATAACAGGACAGGGGGCACCTCCCTGACTAAATCGCCTAATGTTCCTCTGTGGTGTAATGCCCAATTGAAAGAAATATGTAAGATACCGGATGGGGTATGCTGGGCACAATATGGGATCAAATATGCTCATCAATTGTTTGCAGACCACACATTTAGAACATTTAGAGACCTATAGATTGAATATAAATTACTTATAACCTTTTTCTTCAGATATTTACAACTGCGCCACGCAGTGGCGGTGCAATTTGGTCTACAGGAGGTACATCTCACACACTCTGCATTGGAAAAATTACTTTTTGAGGAAGATCATTTAAAACTTATCTCCTGATATATCCTCAAGGATGGAGAGGGTGGAGGCGCAGTGGAAAGCTGACATTCCATCTCTCTCAGAGGAATCCTGGGCTGAGGTTACCAGGTTACCGGGTCACTGTTGCCTTCGGTGATCTCGGCCAGAGATAAACTTGTTCAATTCAACTATCTTCATAGAGTGTATTACACACCTGCCCGCCTGTATAAGATGGGCAGAGTGGATACGCCAGAGTGTCCCCACTGCGGCAGTGGGAAATTATTTCCACATGGTTTGGCTATGTCCCCATGTGGAAAGGTTTTGAACTGCAGTGATTACATTTCTGGAGGGCAAACTAGCACTCCCAAATATTTGTACCCCGGCTAGATGCCTCCTGGGAGATTTTGGTGAGGAGGAGCTGTCTATACCCACAAAAACATTACACAGGAAAGTATTCTTTTATGCTAAAAAAGCGTTGGCCCTGAAATGGAAGGACCTGAGTCCCCCATCCATTTGCTTTTGGGTGGATCTGATTAATGGGGCATTACCAAAATACAAATTAACTTATAATTCCAGAGGTTGCCCCAAAAAAATTAACAAAATCTGGGCTGGCAGGATAAAATCAGTGTCTGGGGAATTAGAAGTGTAAACAAAAGAAAAAGCGCTTAGATATATCAATATATAGATTGACAGTGTGAGTTGATACTGCTTACAGGAGAGCGAGGATAGAGGATGCCCTGACATATCAATGATGGTGGTTGGCATGGCAATTACACAAAGTTCAAATGGATATGGTTGAAAGTTTGGTCCTTTAATAAAACATTCAAGATCACATCATACAAGCATAGGATATACGGTACGGTATACTGAAATAAGAGAACAGGATGGAAGTAGATGTATGAATATACTGATTGCAAATTTACTGTCATATGTACTATATAATGCCACAAGTTCTATACATGATGTGCAATGTACAATACAAGAGTTGGATGTTGTAACTTTATTTGAAATATGAATAAATTTACCCTTTAAAAAAAGATATAAATCTGTACAACACATTGAGTCCCACAGGATGAAAGCACCATGTGTTGAAGTGCTTTTCAATTTCCTAATAATAAAGACCAAACAGAATATTCTTGATGGCCATGTACAAAAGTCCAGTGACTCCCCTTTATTTCTCACACCTACATAAATGAATGAGTATACCTCAAGCTGTAATTGACTGGGAACCCTCTTCCCCAGGTAGACTCATGTAGTGGAGTTAGGTAACTGTTGTGTAGTGTTAAATAATGCAAACATGTGCATGTGATATAAGACATGTTATGTAGTCAGGTTCCTAAACATGCTGAATCTAGTCTATTTGTCCTCGTAATGTAGGTTATCTGTGCATCTAAATGAAAAGCCCCTAGGTCAGCATTCTCGGAAACCTTGCTTTTATTGGGTGGAGCCAAAGAAATACATTGTTACAAGGTTATTTCCAAAAGCATAACATTTGTTTAATTTTTGAAGTAAATCGTGATTGCACAACTATGGATTGGTAGAGCAATCATTCACGGTAACAACACAGGCAAAGTCTTGCCTTGTTTCCATATTTCCTGTCTGGAACATTGTGAACCTTCTCACAGGCAAAACAAACCTAAATAATTAGATAATGATAATATGCTTATCACATAGACATGGTGCACAAACAACCTTAGGTTACATGGCACCTAATAGTTTGTACTGTTAGGTTACATGGCACCCTAAGAAATATCCTACATGGCTACTATCTTCTTACATGCCTGCAGATAGACACACGCTAGGACATACTTCTACCTAATAGAACATGAAAACAAAAAAATGCACTAACAACAAGCAAGAAGGGAGGAGGATTACAGATGCAGAGTCTTGTACTGTGTTAGCCATTAATGAATGCAGAAAGTTTAGAAGTTA
Source organism: Glandirana rugosa (assembly GCA_018402905.1). Taxonomy (NCBI): domain Eukaryota; kingdom Metazoa; phylum Chordata; class Amphibia; order Anura; family Ranidae; genus Glandirana; species Glandirana rugosa. The sequence continues at coordinate 258,547 of BLSH010160178.1, forward strand.
AAGCACTACCCCCAAGGGAACTCCTGATAGATTTGGGTCCTCTGCTCTTTCCTTGGCTTTAATCAGAGCCCCACCCCTGCTGACACCACAAAAATAACTTGCCCGGGGGGGGAGATAACTGTGATATATAATCACCAGGTTGTATTGCTAGCAATAACATAGTAAGACAGTGCAACAGTTTAGAGCCTAACCAACAGACACAGTGAAACAACACAGTAACAGTACAGACAGATACCCTTTAACCTCCCTGGCGGTATGATTATTTCAGCTTTTTGGTGCTGAAAGCGGTACCATTATTTTGCATGGAAATATGCGTTTTAAATGGTAGGCCTGTAATTCTTAGGAATAACTCAATTAAATCTGTCCAAACAAGAGTCTAGTAGAAATCCCGGGTAAAATAAAGTTTGAAAAATTAAATCATAAATTATAATATAATAAATAACTAAAAATAATTATCAAAAATAATAATATAATAGTAATAAAAGTTATTCAATAATGTAATCAAACCAAAAACACAGAAATTTGCTCATTTGCAGAATTGGCGCTGTCGTCACTTTCAGTTTCTGATGATAAATTTCCCCAAAAATCAGTATCACTCAATTCTGCAAATCATTCTGATTTACTAACGGTGTTTTCTAGCTGATCAAAAACCACTTTTGACGTAAAGGGACACTTTTTGGTTGCTATGGACATTCTCAAGTTTCCAGGCAGAAGGAATGACATTTATAATATAAAAGTGCAGGCAGGGCACTGGGCAAACCACTAGGGACAAAGGGGATGTGAAATGTTTTCATGCAGTAATGTAATCTATAAGATTACAGTGTACTGTATGTGCTGTGTGTGTTTCACTTTTTGAAATTCCCGACAGTCTCCGTCCCCGTGCGACGCGACGCTCGCAGGGAACGGAGCCCGGCACACAGGAGTCATCTGGTGGAGGACACAGCCCGCAGACACGGCGGAGGACATCGCTGGATCCAGGGGACAAGGTAAGCAGCGCTGCCTGGATCCAGCAATGCAATCCCGAGTGTGGCTCAGGGTTACCGTTCTTGGTACTGAAAATCCACCCCGAGCCACACTCGGGAACACCGCCAGGGAGGTTAAAATGTGGCCACCTATGTCCTACAGGACTAAAGGCGTAAGCAATAGCCCTTCGACTGGTAAATCACTCCCCAAGTGAGATGTGTATGGATAAACAAGGAAACAAATGTTTCACTCGCAGGTTGTGGACTGTGTATTCAAACATAATGACCAGCTACAGTGATGGATTCATGGCTGAGATGACCCCTCATCTTAGATGGGGGTGCCTCCAGTCATGCAGTTTCTGTATCTTCTGTTCTTCAGAACTATAATCATAGCCCAAAATAGCATTATACTGGTTTCTAAATGACCAATGCTGTAGGTCAATAATGCTGTCATGTACTGGTACTTCTCTATACTGTATTGTACGGTTTTATATCTGTATGGTTTATAACCTTAATAAAAACTATTGGAAAAGAAACAAACTGGCTGGCTTACTTGTAGACCCTCAGTCAGGAGAGTCTAGGTTTAACAACCAGCAAACCAGTAGGGTGTCAGGACCTGGTTCACCTGCTGGTGGCACTGTGGTTCTCTGGGCTGAAAGCTGTAGTTCCAGTGACCATCAGCGGGTGTCTCCCAGCAGCCAGCAGGTTCCTGAGATCAGTTGCACCTGGCCCCAGCTGCTATGAGGGTACTTGAGTCCTATCTGTGCTACTGCAATTCGCATCAGTGTTGTCAGGATTCAGCAGCTGGGGTGACCAGATATATGTAGCTACACAAGGAAGATGGGACCAAACAATTTATAATGAAATAAATGTATTAACAGCAAGCAGAAAGACATCCACACACCAGCAAACAGTGAACATAAACAAGTGACCCACAACCAAAAATGCCTAAGTAACAGAAACCTAGCAAACTAACTATATACAATATGTACAAATATGTAAAATGTGGGAAGCAAGGGTAACAGTAACAATGCAAGGAAAAGGGGGGATCAGGACTGGGTCCAGGAGCAAGGTGAGCAGCAGTAAGGGAACAGGATGCAAGGATAGCTCAAGAGCAGGATGGATCTGGCAGAAAGCAAGACAATCAAAACACTAATTACAATAACTGAGGTGGGACTTAAAGTGATTGTAAAGATCACCTTGTAAAACAACCCATTCGCTTGAAAATGTTAATGAAAGACAAAACATTTGTTTTTTCCCTTTTTTCCCATAAATATTAAAAAAAATATAGATATGTGTTTACAAAACAGAAAGTAATTGTAAAAGTTCGCTTACCCAACAAAATGTTCCACTAGAAATGTTAGTGAAATTCAGGGT
>BLSH010160178.1:264573-311588 GCA_018402905.1 Glandirana rugosa
CGTTTCCCCTGTCGCGACCTGTAGCGTTCGAAGTAAAAGTCCATTCACCGTGTATTACCCGATGATACTCTACGTATCATCGGGTAATACGAAGATGTAATGTCCCCGTACATCTCCTTTCATTTGGGGTAGACCCAAATGAGGGAGAAATTTGTAGGTGGTTACAGTGCGGTTATATCGGCTATACCGGGTTACTAGGACTTATAAAAGGTAGGTCCACACACGCGTTTCGAAGTGTGTCCGTGGGGGACCCACTCACGTGCGAATTTTTCTGAAAGCGACAAGAGGGTTCTAAACCATGAATAGGTCAAGGAAACGATTAGAAAAAGGGCCAGGCATCCTAGAACGAAGGAACATAGATAAACCCTAAACGGCGGACATACGACCTTGAAAGTCTTAAAAGACAAAAAACAGTCTACTATAAGCGGGACTGGACGGTCACCAGTGGGAACTCCACCGACATAGGACGGATGAGGTTTTATCTATTTTGGAGTAGGCAGGATACAGCCACCTCAAGGGTGACCACTGGCAGGTCAGGGCGAATATCATCTGACAAAAAACAGAAAATTCTGAAAGTTCCAGCATACAGGCGGCAAATCCCAAATAGATACAAGGAAGCAAGATCCTACGGACCGGGAAAAAGATTAGCAAAGGAACTGGATAAGTACCAAATCTTGGGAGAACAGCGAAAGTCTTTTTAAGCGTGCACTCACCCAGGGGGTGCCTGTGTGAAGCTTTGCGCACACACCTGGATGGAAAATATTCAGGATCATTGGGCCATATCGGCTATATTGGCGTGACATTGGTGGATGTTTAAAGAGGGAGTAAACCCAGATGGGGTTTACTTTCCTCTACATGCCCCTGTAATGTAGAAGCATAATGGGCTACTATGCATCTCATAGTAGCCCATTATGTGCCACTTACCTGAAAATGAAGCCTGCGATGTCCAGCGCTGTCCCCTTTGCTGGCAGCTTCCATCTTCTGCCCCTCTTCCTTCCGGGGCCGTGACTCCGGCGCTGTGACTGGCCGAGTCGCGTGACGTCACTTAGAGACTGTCTTTATCCATGCGGTTTCTTTCTCCTTCGACTTTAACCAGGAAGTTAGTTTCCCATCTTTCTTGATTGAGTGAGAGAACCACATCCTCTGGATGTTGATCTAACTCTGGTGACCTGCTTGGCAGCTACCTTTTCATTCAGGAAAGCTGAAATATGTACTTGGTTCCAGCGTGGCTTAACTGCTTCCCGACCGCGCGCCGTGTATTCACGGCGGCAGTCGGGGAGCTGGGCGCGAATCGCCATAAATATATACGGCGATTCGCATTTTGGCCACCAGGGCGCCCCGAGGAGTGTGCCCGCGGCTCGGGCGGACCCGATGTCCGCCGGCGAGCCGCGATGAGCGGCTACAGGGAAAAGAAGGGGAACCGCCGATGTAAACACGGCGGTTCCCCGCCCTGTCAGTGGGGCATGAGAGATCTACTGATCCCTGTCACTGGGATCAGTTAGATCTCTCATGCCCATGTTAGCCCAACCCCCCCACAGTAAGAACACACCCAGGGAACACAGTTAACCCCTAGCTCCCCCCCCCCAGGTTAACCCCTTCACTGCCAATGACATTTATACAGTAATCAGTGGACATTTAAATTTCTGATCGCTGAATAAATGTCATTGGTCCCAAAAATGTGTCAAAACGTTCCGACATGTCCCCCCCAATATCGCATTACCGCTAAAAATCGCATATCGCCGCCATTACTAGTAAAAAATAAAAAAAAAATAAAAACCCCAGAAATGAATTCTCACCATCCGTAAACGCGGCCACTTTTGCGCAAACCAATCAATAAACGCCGATTGCGATTTTTTTTTATCGCAAATATGAGGAAGAATATAAATCGGCCAAAAACGGTGAAAAAAAATGTTTTTTTATATTTTTTTTTTGGATTTGAATTTTAGCAAAAAGTAACAAATTTGGGTTTTTTTGCAAAATGGTCGCTCTTCTTTTGTTTATAGCGGCGATCAGAAATGACGCAGAGGCGATCAAATACCACCAAAAGAAAGCTCTATTTGTGGGGAAAAAAGGACGCAAATTTTGTTTGGGTACAACGTCACACGACCGCGCAATTGTCAGTTAAAGCGCCGCAGTGCCGAATCGCAAAAAGTGCTCTGGTCCTAAAGCTGCAAAACCTTCCGGGGCTGAAGTGGTTAAGGCAGGGTCAATCAATATCAACATGTACAATCACCTCCTAGATTAAGACAATTAAAAGAGCCTACTCTCCACAAGACCTTCCTGTTTTGGATGACTTAAGAGCACATTCAACTAGGGCAGTGCCAGCTCAGTGCACAGCTCAGTGCTGAGTGTCTCCTGAGGCTATTTGCAAGTCAGCAATATGGTCCTCCCAGGAAACTTTATTACATTTTAAGCGACCCCGGCTCACAACAGTAAAATTTGGAAAATCCATGGTGCATAATTACGCTTCTGATCATTACTAAAATTTTCTTACACCCTCCCATATGGCGAGTTAGTTCCCATGTGTATGCTGCCATAATGCACCAGGAAAACGGAAAATTGCATACTCACCTTTCCGTAATTTTCCTTTCCTGGTGCATCTTCATGGCAGCATACAGATTTCCGCCCAAATTGGTGAGCGTTACAGAGAATGCTGTGAGTCGGGTCTGTCTTTGATTTATAGTTAACCAGTCCTATCATGTTGTGGGGGCGTAGCCACAACCCATTTGTATGCTGCCATGAAGATGCACCAGGAAAGGAAAATTACGGAAAGGTGAGTATACAATTTTCAGTTTTTGATGCTCAAATGCAGTTTGGTTCCACTTTAATTGTTAGGGTTAACATACACTTTAAAGACAGAGGAATGACTGCAATGCCCTGTTTAGCAGTCCAGCCCTCTAGGCTACCCCAGCATACATTTCCAATACATCCATTAAAAGCATTAGCACAAGGGACTTGCTCCTCAATTTTCATATTATTTCATTTTATGCTTCTCAAAACATTATGAATCTTCTGCAAATGAGCTGTACAACACAAATTAGTGATCAATTTCCAAAACAAAATGCGTCAATTCTATACCAACCCTTTGTGAAGTTTGGAGCTACAATGACAGCTGTCAATCTGCACTACCCAATCCATTGTTTTCACATCATATCACCGTTCACTACCCAGCATGGCAGGGATGTACCTACAATTAACGTGACAATGGTAAATAACATTGTAATCACTCACCTCTTCATGCCTTTTGCCCTCTTTTCCCAATGAGAACCCAAGAGTCCCTGCTGTTCTAATAGGGATGTTGTAAATATGGTCATGGTAAAGCACTGCCAGGGTATATGAGTGCAACTGATTCTGTGCTGAGCTGTGACGCACCAGGAAACATCCATCCTGCACATGTGATAAAACAGTTATAATAATTTTCTTTTCAGCCTAAGTACACTAAAGTATAGCTTATATAAATTGGAGTTTTATGAAGAAAAACCTACAAGCTGCATGTAAATTTGTACTAGATGTATTTGTACCTTATTGATTCTACGGAGAGCCCACTCTGCCTCCCTGCGCTCCATCTCTCCTCCATACCAAGGTTTACTCTCCAGACCCATATTCTGTAATAGAAAACAGATCAATGGTAGTAAAACCAGAAGGCCTTGTGCGGTATCTAAAGGCCGGTCCCACAGTTAGTTACATATACATAAAATGCCAATCCTGTCTGTGGCTGTGGAATGGCTTTGCTTAGCTATTGCCATTAGCATTTCATTAACATGCTTGAGCTACTTTATCAAATTCTGATAATGCATGAGTGTGTGAGCATGTAGAGATTGTCATTACTGGGGGTATGGGGGGACTGCCGCGACAGCAGCATTTATTTTGAGGTAGTTGGTGTTGTAATGGGGGGTGGGGGTCTGGCAGTGTGATCATCACTCTCTCACATTGTTACTACTCTTATCTTAAAGTCTAGATCTGGACTTGTGCCCAACACACAGAATGGGACCGGGGTGAATCTGAATGCACAGCTGTTGTTTTGCGGTGCTGGGAGGATACAGTGCTGAACTTATCGCATTACACTTTTTCTATTTTTGTTAGAACTGTGTACAAGTGACATTTCATTAAGTTCTAGTTACACAGCGGTGTTGGGATGTAGTGGTTAGAAAACAAATCCGGTCTTAAAAATTATTTCAGTACCTACTGTTAATAAGACCCCTTTCACACTGAAGCGCTGCTAAAACAGTAACTAAAGCCCGGTCGTTTTTCCGGTGCTTTAGCGGCGCTTTTCGGGGGGCGCTAGCAGGTTGATTTTATTAAGGTTACGTGACAACGTGACCTTAAGAGAAAACAAAAAAAGACCTATTTTGCGGCGCTCCAAACATGCCCCAAAGATGCTGCTTGCAGGACTTTTTCTACCCTCTCGCAAACGCACCACCCAAGTGTGAAAGCACCCATTGAAATGCAGTGGGCAGTTTACAGGCGCTATTTTTAGCACTAAAGTGCGTGGAAACTGCCTCACTGTGAAAGGGGTCAAAGGGTCTTTCCACATGGGTGATCCGATCAGGTCAGCTTGTCAGTTTTTCAGGTGGACCTGATCAGATGGTCCATACATTCCTATGGCCTGGCAGGTGTAAACTGATTTTTGCATGTTTACATTTGCCTACCTCCAGGTTCAATCAGACCCACTAAAAAAAATGGAGGACTGCGTCCTCTTCAATTTGGGTGGACCGGGTTGGAGGTAGTCAGGTGTAAACAGACAGCGGAGTTAGTTTACTCCCGGCTGCCCATATAGCAGAGTGGGGTCTGTTGTTGTCTGCTCTGCATAAACTGAGCAGACTTGGACCTGTCACCCCCCCCACTCTGCTTCAATCAGCAGGAGATTTGTGAGCGCACCCCCTGCTGATTGGAACGCAAACTGCCCGTGTGAAAGGGCGCTTGATGTAACACACAAGGGGCGATTTACTAAAACTGATTAACACAGAATCTGGTGCAGCCGTGCATAGTAACCAATCAGCCTCTAGATATTAGGCTCCATTCACACCAGTGTGACTCCAAAGTCACACGATTTTGAGTGCAACTTTCATGAGGCTTTACACTCCCAGCCAATCAGGCTGCAAGAAAGTTGTATCAGAGTAGTGCAGGAATCTCTTCAAAGTCACTGCGACTTTAAGTTGCATAGATTGGAACGGCTGCTATTGAAATCAATGGGCCACATCTTGTCATGCGTCATGTTTATGTGTCCAAAGTTGCATGACAAATCGCACTAGTGTTAATGGAGCCTTGTTGTTAAAGCCTAATTGAACAAGCTGAAGTTAGAAGCTGATCGTTACTATGCACAGCTGCACCAGATTCTGTGTGCGCCAGTCTTAGTAAATCTCCCCCATAGTGGGCCAGACACAAACTATTTTGTTAAAAAATACTCAGTAATTTAGATTGCACACTTGTGCACTATTTTGTGAAGTAAGCTGTATTATTGCGTAGTTTAGAAAGCTGCCAAGTTTACAGCCTGCACTATTTTTATAGATGCTCCTTGTCATGGGCCCATGAAAATCCAGAGAAAAGCTGGCAACAGAAATAGCAACACCTACAAAAAGCCACAAAATAGAACATGGTTTTGCAGTTCTGATGCGGGAGTCCTTCCTTCACATACAGGGGTTGATTTACTAAAGGCAAACAGACTGTGCACTTTGCAAGTGCAGGTGCACTCACTTTCCTTAGTAAATGTGGTGAAGCTTCACTTTGTACAGACTAGCCAATCAGGTGCAAGGAGAATAAAAAAAAGAAAAAAACATTTTGCTTGCACCAGATTGGATGACTTTATCCTGTGTAGACCCCCCCCCCCCCCCATATTAACAGACATTTCCCTGGCATTTTTTCTTACCTCTGATCGCTGCTTAGTTTTATCTTCACGTCCTGTTGGGGAAAAAAAAGAGATTCAGAAAAGTTAAATTTCAGGCAAGCAGGTAAACACTGTTGAAATATAAACTGGAATTCAGTACCAAAGGATTTGTAATTCTCAGCAGCCAGTTTTGTGATCCAGGCACCCCTGTCAGGCAGCACAGCCAGATCACTGACTTACATGACAGCAGTACAGCTTAGTCAGAAAGCATTGGTCAAGACACCACCAAGCCTGCTGAATAGACAGTGAAGGAAGAGCAGCATCATGATGAGATAATCTGTCTGTTCACTCTACACTCCACCTGATAGTACAGGTGCATTGCAGAGTCTGACTTGTTTCTACTACTGCTTTAATTAAAAGTAAATTGAGGACCCTTATTCTATTACACTGGAGTTACATGTGGAAGCACACGTGACCTGTCAGATTTTTAATGCGATTGTTGTCAGCAGGTATATTCACTAGCAATAACCACTGTGTTCTCCCGGCCAGGACGGCTCCCAAGGAGAGCACAATAGTTCTGTGCGAGGGATTCCATCATCAACACTGACAGTGTTGATGGGGGAATTGGGCAATTTTCTTTCCTGCAACCCGTGGTTGCAGGAAAGAGAATCAGATCATCTATGGCCAGCCTAAGGCCTCATGCCTACAGACTCTTAGGCTCCATTCACACCTGGACGTTCCGGAATCGCTTGTGGCTTGTATGGGAGGGCTGCAAGAAAAAAGCTAAACGGCCACATGCAGTCATGACTGAGCTTTGCCAAAACACACCTTGAAGATTCTGAGGCCACATGGAAAAAGGTGTTATGGTCAGATGAGACTAAAATTTCATTATTTGGCCTCATTATTTGGCAGAAATCCAATACAGCTCACCATCCAAATAACACAATTCCTACAGTAAAGCATGGAGGTGGTAATATCCTGTTAAGGGGGTATTTCTCTGCAGCAGGGACTGGAGCACTTGTCAGGATAGAAGGAAAAATGGATGGGGCAAAATAACGTCAACGTCAGAGGAAAATCTGCTGTTTCTGCCAGAAAGTTGTCAATGGGACAATTATGAAGGTAAAACAGGAAAAAAGTCCCAATCCGTGTCAGAAAGGAAAATGGAAACACTCTGGTGTCACTCAACACCCCTGCTAATATACTCTTACCAGAGAGCATGCGACCCCCTGATAAGAGTGGTCAGACACGCTTTGTTTACAAGTAAGGTGGTCTCCCCTCCTGTTGCTGCAATCAGGTAGTCTCCCCTCCTGCCGCTGCAATCACTACAGACTCTTGTCCCAGCTGTGGAACCCGACCTCCAAGTCACTCAAATGGACGGATCATCCAGACATGTAGGAATAAAGGGCCCCAATAGTGTAATACCGTTTTCAAATGTTTAATAATAAAAAAGAGTAACACTTACAAACAATTCGTCTTTGACAAAGCATAAAGGAACATCCACCAGAAAGAAAAATGGCCGCGCTGCGGCCGCGCATGCGCAGTAGCTAGACGATGGTAACAGAGGAGTACTCCTCTGTTACCATCGTCTAGCTACTGCGCATGCGCGGCCGCAGCGCGGCCATTTTTCTTTCTGGTGGATGTTCCTTTATGCTTTGTCAAAGACGAATTGTTTGTAAGTGTTACTCTTTTTTATTATTAAACATTTGAAAACGGTATTACACTATTGGGGCCCTTTATTCCTACATGTCTGGATGATCCGTCCATTTGAGTGACTTGGAGGTCCGGTTCCACAGCTGGGACAAGAGTCTGTAGTGATTGCAGCGGCAGGAGGGGAGACTACCTGATTGCAGCAACAGGAGGGGAGACCACCTTACTTGTAAACAAAGCGTGTCTGACCACTCTTATCAGGGGGTCGCATGCTCTCTGGTAAGAGTATATTAGCAGGGGTGTTGAGTGGCACCAGAGTGTTTCCATTTTCCTTTCTGACACGGATTGGGACTTTTTTCCTGTTTTACCTTCATCCTTGAACACTTACCATTCCTTGGATTTGCTGTTTAATGGACTCATGATACATTGAATTAATTAGCGCTGCACCATTTTATCACTACGTTTTTGGGGTTTTCTGTGATGTATGACCTTGTGCACAGCTGCTGAACGTTTATGTCAATTATTAGTTTAAATCTCTCACGGAACATAGATTGCGCGGATTTTTTATAATTTTATTCAATGGGACAATTATATTTAGGGTGACAGCCTCTGAGGTTTTTGCCCCTCTCAGGCCATCTACCAAAAATTTGTTAGTGTAGTGAGAATAAAAAAAAAAAATCAATAAATCCCCCCCCCCCCTCCCTTAAACGTCCCTCCTCCTTGCAGGGAATGGGGAAGTCTTCCACTGGAGACTGGCTTCTGACATCAGAATGATCCCATCTCCTGGGCTGAGAGGCACGCCCCTAAAGAGGTAATGGTGATGTCCAAAATTCATGTTCTTGCGTAGACACAAAGACCTTCTGATCCATAGACAGCCCATCCAATGAGTGAGGAAGGCAATCTGAAATGCCTTCATGTGCCACCTGGCCCAAAGCATCATTGGAATGGCCACTGTAAAGCTCCCAATGTGGACAATGCAATCAACAGGTGGCCTGAAGTGTAACTACAAAAGAATAATATTTTATTTGGGGAAGGGGTGTCTTTTATTGAGCTAGGAAGAGGTGGTCCTGTGGGTTCCAGAGGGGGAGTTAAACCGTTGTGTGCCAACGTAAGGTGGGCCAGGAAAGGAGCTTTTCTTTAAGTTCCATCCACACATCCCCCCCCCCCCCTGCTGCCTGTAGGATCAAGCGGCCGAAGTGCCGCTATGATTGTTCTTACGGTGCCCAGAATTGCTTGTGGAAAAAAACAACATCTGAATGGTGCCTGTAGCTGCTGGCACCATTCAGATATCACCGCTCAAAGATTGCGACGTCATTGGACGTTGGGCAGGTGGGAAGTGGTTAAAGGCTTGTTCATGTACAGCAGTGGTGTATTTAGGTTTTGTGCTGCCCTAGGCCTGACTAAACTCATGTGCTTCCCTAATTTAAATATGAACCAACACTTCCTGTCAAGGCCACACCCCTTCCCATTTAAGACCCGCCCTGAGATTTTCTAGTGGGGACACTAGTTCTGGCCTTGTGGGTGGGGTGGGGTGGGGGGGGCAGAGATTTCCTCACACTTCCTGTTTGGCTATGGGGCTGCATAACAACTCATTAGTTGGGGCCCGCCGCCTGGCTGTCCCCCCCGATGGCAGCCCTGCCGGTATTATCATGCAGGCACTTTATGGGGGTGCCCAACCAGTTTGTCTCCTGGTCCAGTCCACCCCATACGACTGGCGCTACACTAAAAGTGTAGTGCAAGCCGGCAGGGACTCTTTGCGTGCTGCCCCCCTGCAAAGTGCCGCCCTAGGCCTGTGCCTTGTTGGCCTAGACCAATATACAGCATTGGTGTACAGGTATGATTTCAGTGACATTTGTGTTTACTTACCTGCACCAACATCTTTGTGTGATTTCCCCTGCAGGAACAAAATGGGGTAAACCTTAGACTGCTAAAAACAAGGTCTTCTTAGTTCTACACATCTAAACCCCTGTCCTGCTGTTGTTATGTACTTAAAGCTGTCTATACACTAGTAGATCTTAAAATAAACAGTCATACAGACATTCATATGACATTTTTCAGTATATTCAATGGTTTCACAAATGTCATTTGAAACTTCTTCAAAATTTTGTTAGCTTATAACAGCATTCAATTTTGTAACAAATTGACTTTCCTGAGGAAAGACCACAAAATACACTATTAGAAATTTGATCGTTGGAGAAATATTTTCCATTCCACTCCTTCAAATTTTATTATCACTGCAAAAAGACTGTTGATTTGACCCCCACTAACGATTAGAAATTCAAACAATCTTTCTTGAAATGAAAAATTTCTAAACAAAAATTCTGCTAATGTCTAGCCAGATTTGGAGCAGTCATAAGAAGCCTGATTTTACTAGCCTTGAATGTACTATGTTTGCAAACATAGGCAAAATGACTTCAGAAATGATATTGTTTCTAACAGTTTTCATGAATGTACTCCGTTGCTTTGCACTGGGAAAATGTCCACTGTGCTGGATTTTTATTGGATTGAATTGTAAATTGCAATTGAAGTCATTGACAGGAATACCTCCATAATGCAGTACAACAAATGGACAAATACATTGCAATATGCACAACTGCCATGCACACTGTCCTATACTGAATGTTATAGTGAGAACATCCCTCAATAAAAGACTGATGAAGTCACATGGATCTGTTGAATAAAGATACATGTCCATAAAGTACAACTTTTAACAAAAAAAAAATGAAACCACTCTGCACACTCTGTACCATTAACCTTTAGTGAACCAAAAATATTGTGACCACAGTTCTCAACTGACCTCATTTTCAAGATGGCTCATCTTTAGGGCCCATTTTTCTAAAACAGAATTTCTAAACCTATTTGAGTCTCAGGGCCCTTTAAAAGTATGCCAAATCTTGAGCCACCCCAGTCTAAAATGTAAAAACCGAAATTTTACTTATCGGTACGAAACCTGAGCATGAGGTGATGCACACAAACATCTTGATGAAATGTACTGCCCCCATCACCTCAGAGGCCCCCATCACATCAAATTCTCTGCATCAGTTTCCCCATCACCACATAGTCGCCCTAACACAGAGCCCCCATCACCATTGCAACGCATGGTGTAATCCAGGGCAAACAGGGTCCTGTGCTTCTAAATCCAGAAAGCATTTAGTACTGACATCAACTCCGTGTCAAAGTCAAGTTTGGGTATGATTTCATTGTCTATATTTAGCACTACTACAAAGAAACCGTAGAAGTGTTGTCCACAGCAATCAACTGTTCATCCATCAGTGAGTGCAGCCTATTGCATTAGGGTGTGCACCCCAAAGCTCAAATATGCAAGCGTGTTTGTGTATGTATGTGTGTGGAATATATATATATATATATATATATATATATATATATATACACACACACAGTATCTCACAAAAGTGAGTACACCCCTCACATTTTTGTAAATATTTTATTATACCTTTTCTTGTAACAACACCGAAGAAATGACACTTTTCTACAGTATAAAGTAGTGAATGTACAGCTTGTATAACAGTGTAAATTTGCTGTCCCCTCAAAATAGCTCAACAGACAGCCATTAATGTCTAAACAGCTGGCAACAAAAGTGAGTACACCCCTAAGTGAAAATGTCCAAATTGGGCACAATTAGCCATTTCCCTCCCGGTATCATGTGACTCATTAGTGTTACAAGATCTCAGGTGTGAATATGGAGCAGGTGTGTTAAATTTGGTGTTCTCGCTCTCACTCTCTTATACTGGTCACTGGAAGTTCAACATGGCACCTCATGGCAAAGAACTCTCTAAAGGATCTGAAAAAAAGAATTGTTGCTCTACATAAAGATGGCCTAGGCTACAAGAAGATTGCCAAGACCTTGAAACTGAGCTGTAGCACAATGGCCAAGACCATACAGTGGTTTAACAGGACAGGTTCCACTCAGAACAGGCCTCGCCATGGTCTACCAAAGAAGCTGGGTGCACGTGCTCAGCGTCATATCCAGATGTTGTCTTTGGGAAATAGACGTATGAGTGCAGCCAGCATTGCTGCAGAGGTTGAAGGGGTGGGGAGTCAGCCTGTCAGTTCTCAGACCATACGCCGCACACTGCATCAAATTGGTCTGCATGGCTGTCGTCCCCGAAGGAAGCCTCTTCTAAAGATGATGCACAAGAGAGCCCGCAAACAGTTTACTGAAGACAAGCAGACTAAGGACATGGATTACTGGAACCATCTCCTGTGGTCTGATGAGACCAAGATTAACTTATTTGGTTCAGATGGTGTCAAACGGGTGGGGTGGCAACCAGGTGAGGAGTACAAAGACAAATGTGTCTTGCCTGCAGTCAAGCATGGTGGTGGGAGTGTCATGGTCTGGGGCTGCATGAGTCCTGCCGGCACTGGGGATAAACTTATTTGGTTCAGATGGTGTCCGCAGGGTAGTATTCCAACATGAGAACGACCCCAAACACATCTCCGAGGCGACCACTGCCTTGCTAAAGAAGCTGAGGGTAAATTTGATGGACTGGCCAAGCATGTCTCCAGACCTAAATCCTATTGAGCATCTGTGGGGCATCCTCAAACGGAAGGTGGGGGAGCGCAAGGTCTCTAACATCCACCAGCTCTGTGATGTCCTCATGGAGGAGTGGAGGAGGACTCCAGTGGCAACCTGTGAAGCTCTGGTAAACTCCATGCCCAAGAGGGTTAAGGCAGTGCTGGAAAATAATGGTGGCCACACGAAATATTGACACTTTGGGCCCAATTTGGACATTTTCACTTAGGGTGTACTCACTTTTGTTGCCAGCGGTTTAGACATTAATGGCTGTGTGTTGAGTTGGTTTGAGGGGGCAGCAAATGTACACTGTTATACAAGCTGTACAGTCACTACTTTACATTGTAGCAAAGTGTCATTTCTTCAGTGTTGTTACATGAAAAGATATAATAAAACATCTACAAAAATCTGAGGGGTGTACTCACTTTTGTGAGATACTGAATATATACTCTCTCTCTCTTTCTCTCTCTCTCTCTCTCTCCCCCACCCTCTCATTCTCTCCCCTCTCTCTATCTCCCCCCTCTCTCTCTCCCCTCTCTCTCTCCCCTCTCTCTCTCCCCTCTCTCTCCCCCTCTCTCTCTCTCTCTCTCCCCCTCTCTCCCTCATCACAATTTTAAAGGGGTACACTACAGTGACAATCAGTTTAAAGGGGAGCAATATACTGACCACCAGTTTAAAGGGGTCACTACACCAACAACCAATTTAAAGGAGGGTACTTATATAATCACCAATGTAAGGGGCACTCCCATTTGCACTGTCTGAGTTGCTTTTTCTAGCCATTATTATTATATAGTTGTGTAATTTTATGAATATTGAAGTGTTTGTTAACCTAAAAAAAAAAGGGTATCCTGTTCCCTTAAAGCGTGTTATACAGCACAGTACTAGTGCTGGGTAATTTGGTCCCTTCTATCACCTGAAATACCTTGCTGATCCTGTCCGGTTCTGCCCTCCCAGCTGTAAACTGACCACGGTTTATCATGGCTGCTGAGCCCTGACACCGTGGTCTGTTTACATGTCTCCATTATCCGCTGCTATCTGCAGCTCTCCTGTGTCTCCCTCTGTCCTCCTCCCCCCTCCTCTCCCTGCCTGTCAGCTCTCACTAGTGCCGCTCTGCTCCTCTTCCCGCTGCTACAAAACTATGTTATGTTCATACCATCCCTATATGTTCTAGTGTCTGTGCTTTATAAAAATAAGTCAATTTCTACCTGATTTTACAGCGCCTCCCGGCGCTAACATGACTCTTCAGCTCTCTCCTCCTCCCCGGCTAATATCAGTAGGGAGTACTCTGCCCCGCCCGCTGGAGCTGTCAGGCAGAGAGAGGAGGAAAGAGCCAAGGAGTCATGTGAGCACCGGGAGGTGCTGTGAAATCAGGTAGAAATCGGCTTATTTTTGATAAAGCACAGACACTAGGACACATGTTGTTATGTAACAAAGGGGATGGTACAAACATGACATAGTGGCTTAACAACCACTTTAATGAAAATATTTTGTTGATTAGAGGAGGGGGATGTTAACCTGAGCATGCAACACACATGTGTAGTAGCAAGGAGGGTAGGCCTCAATGCCCACATGCCGCACATGTCCATCCACGGCATCTGAGCTTTCTGTGCTGAGAGCGCACTTAATGCATGCTCTCAGCACTGCGACTGAGCTGTCACAGACAGGTATTGGACTCAAGTTATGATTGGGAGCTGGCAGGATGCACTCCCAATCATGTGACCTTTTTGACAGCCAGTCTGTCACGGTGGTGATGTGATTGGGAAACTGTCCTCCCCCACTCTCCACTTCCCCCTTAAAGCAGGAGTAAATGCCTATCTCTGACTTTTACCTATAGGTAAGCCTATAACTGTACTGTAAATGTCTCCTAAACGTGCACTGCTTAGGAGATATTTACTGTACATGCAGCCGGGAACATCACCGGCGCATAGGCTCTGAAGGAACGGGCACCTGGGCTGTTCTTTCAGAGTCCTGTGTTGTAAATGGTGGCTCCTGTGTGCATGCGTGGGAGTGACGTCATTGCGGCTTCGGCCAGTCCCACAGCCGGAGTCCGTGGACCCAGAAAAAATACTGGGTGAAGATAGAAGCATCAGCAGTGGTGACAGCTTGGCGTTGGAAGGGTTCGTTTCAGGTAATATAATGTGCTAGTATGCGATGCATACCAGCATATTATGACCTTACCTTTCAGGTTAGAAATAAATAAAACGCTCAGAGGTTTACTACCACTTTAAGACCCAGTTAAGGGGCCCGGGGGGGGGTTAAAGAAATGATCCAATATGAGTTTGACATACTCTAGGTATTTCTCTGAGAATAGCTACAACTTATTTATAAGATAATATATTTAGCACTCAATTATTTCCATATGTGTACACTTTACCGTAGTTTCCAGAAGTGTCAAATACAAATCTGAAAGAAAGAAAATAATAATACAAATCAGCGGCCAAAAGTTTAACATTCAATTAATGTGTTTATTTCATGTATTTATATGGCGCAAATGTGCATGCATTCTTATGACATTTTGTTATTCTCCTCCTTCTATTTAAAACTCATGCTCAGCTGTACAATTTTTCATTGGCCCCATGTGGTTACATGACAAGTACACTTTAACCTGTGGGTGGCTAATGACAGTTGCACTTTAACGTGTTTGTGTGGCATTATATATATATTTATTCTTTGCTGCAATATTGGATGTTAACATACAACATCGTGTCACATTCTAACAGGAATTTTTTTGTTAATAAGCACAGATGAGGTAAGATTTAATAAAGAATAGAATTGCTTTGTGTCATGCAACATTGTAAACCATGTGTGTTTGTTTGGATGGTGAAGACGCATGGCACCACCTATGGGTTTGAGTTGCTAACAACAAGCCTACAATGGCTCCACAAGAAAAGACAATCCCAGAAAAGGATCACACTGTTTTCTGAACCAAATGAAACAGAAAATAAAAACTTCAGATGGATGAAAAGTAAAATTGTTCCACTGCTGTAAGTTACTGAACATTGATGAGTTGTGGCAATGTAGAAATTATTCTTTTATTTAAAAATTCTTTTTTATTGATTTTTCCATATGCATGGTGAATACAGTAACAACACATTGAGGGAAAACCATTCCCAATGTAGAAATGATGAGCGATCATTAGAAGTTTGCTAATCAGTACCTTCTGTAGCTGTACAAGAAGACTACAAACAGTGCAAAGTAGTTCCAAATGGTCTGAATGCTTACCTAAATGCCTGTTACAGGATTGGAAGGAAGTTTCTCTGTGTTAGGCTCGATTCACATCAATGCATGTTGCTTTTCAGCGTTTTTTCACTGCTTTTTTCTGTGCTTTCCGTGTTTTTACCGCGTATTGCGTTTTTTTTTTATAACATTATATTTTATTTTTTGGGAAAATGTTGTTAGGCAGATTTAAACTGCAAAATGTGGCAAAAACGCAGCACTTGTGTTTTTCATGCTTGCCCATTGAAGTCTATTACATGCAAAACGCTGCTTTTTGCATGAAAAAAAGTCCCCGACCCTTTCCAAAAACGCAGAGGCACAAAAAAGCATTGATGTAAACATGTTCCATAGGAACCCATGTTAAAAAAATTCCCTGCATTTCTGCAAACTTGCAAAATGCATAAAAAAACGCATTTGTATGAATGGAGCCTAAGGCCTTGTTTAAACTTATGATTGGGGGTTAAGCTGCATTTTTACTTCTCCCCTGACCACCCCTTTAAGCTGCAAGTTGGACAAGGAAGTACACATGCTGCTGCAAAAACGATCCCTCCTCATCATGTTGGGTGAATGTGGTTGCACTGCATCCGTTCCAATAACTAAATGCAAAGCATTCTGTTGCTGCGTGACGATGTGGCATTTACAGAGCTAAAAAATACCAAATCCTCAACACCTGCCCAACACCTCTGAAAGATTGATCCACTGCTGATCACTTTCCAGAGGGGTGGCAAAGGCTGTTGTAAATGTAAACTTCAGCAGGAACCAGACAAATTTTGATCTATCTATGGGCAGGCTGGTTGTACTGAAGTTAATCTATTGATTGATCTCAGTACAACCAGCATGTCGGTTTTTTTTCCGTTTCATCACTACCAGCAGCAATAGCCACCAGAAGTGATCATTGTATTCTGACTGCGGGGAAACCTCCTGCTGTCAGAATACAATAGTGCAGCGGGAGGGATTCCCACCGTCAGTGTTGATGGGGAAATCAATCAATTTTCTGTCCTTCAAGCTGTGGTTGAAGGAAAGAGAATTGCATCATTTATGGCCAGCCTTAAACAGGCCATAGAAGGATCGAAATTGGTCTGGTTCCGCAGGCACCAGCCGAGATTTGATCCATCTATGGGCAGGCTGGTTGTATGAAAGTCGATCCAATAATTGACTTCAGTACAACAAGCCTGTCTGATTTTTTGCATGTGATCACTGCTGGCAATACCAGCCAGCAGTAATTATTGTGTTCTGCCAGCAGGTAGAGCTGCAGAGGGATTTCCCATAAACACTGACTGTGTTAATGGGGAAATAGAGCAATTTTCTTTCCTCCAACCTGTGATTGCAGGAAAGAAATATGCATAATCTATGGTTTACCTTAGCCTAAGAGTGTTTAAAACAACACTAACCAACGTGTCTGCTAAAAGATGAGCACCTCCGATAGAGCCTTATCTTTACCATTTCTATCCTAGGGACGCCTGTAGGTAGCCCTGGCAGTCCATTATGCAAAGAAATGATTCATTTTACTGTCCATACCTCCCTCCTCCTCTCCTTTCTATAGGCAAAATCAGGCTTGCTACTAGGAAGACCAGATCACGTCAACATGTATTTTTTTTTTTTAAAGGTATTTTATTTAGTTTTGCACATTAGCAACACTATTCCATGACAGGCAATATCCATTTTACATATATTGCAATATACATTCTTAGGGATAGTACATCAGACCCGTTCGGAATATCAAACAAGAACAAACAGAAAAACAAAAATAAGGAAAACAAAGAAAAGGAAAAAAAACCCAAACCAAACAGCTGGCAGCGAGATCCAATTGGAGGACAAAGCGTTGCACCATTCACGGAGAAGGAGCAAAGGGGGTGATTTGTGGAGAGATCCTTTAGAAAGGAATATCAGCACTCACTAGGGGCTACTAAAAGTTAGTGAGGGACACTAGTTGTAACATATACGTAGATACTACACATCTATTTCCCCTGACACTGAAGAAGTCCAGTCGGACCATATTTTATCAAACTTCTTGGTACATCCCCTTGCAGCATAAGTCAATTTATACATAGGTAATGCCCGATTGACTAGTTCTATCCAGAATGTTATAGAGGGGGGTTCTGTTTTTTTCCAAAGAAGGGCAATTGCCTTTTTCGCATAAAAAAAAGTATTCTGGTCAAAGTTTTGCGGGACACTCCCAATTCCTCGTCCTCCATAACCCCAAGGAGGCACCTGGCAGGGTTACAAATATTAGGCAGACCCAACTTCTCTTCCATAAATGCAGTGACCTGTGACCAAAAAAGGCGCACGACGGGGCAGGCCCACGTCATGTGAAAAAAGTCTCCCCGATCAGCCTGGCATCTAGTGCATTCAGGGGAGTCAAGTCGCCCCATCCTGCAGAGACGGGCAGGTGTATAATATATTCTATGCAAATAGTTAATCTGTATTAGTTTATCCCCTGCGGCTATAACTGCTGTTACTTGGTTACCCAAGACCTCCTCCCAACTGTCGTCTTGTAATTCTGGCATGTCAGTCTGCCAATGCACTTTAAGTCTATCTATTCTGGTATTAGATAGGGAAACCAATCGTAAATAATACCTGGATATCAATTTAGAATGGTCTGCCTCATATAGTAAGGCTTCCAACACTGAGGGTTGAAGTTGTACCCCCCTTAGCCCAAATTGAGCAGCCACTGCATGCCTTAACTGAAGGTATGTAAAAAAATACGTGTTGGGAATCCCGAACTCTGCCTTGAGTGCTTCAAAGGATTTGAATACCCCCTCTGAGAACAGTTGATGTGCATATTTTAGACCCAGCCTGGCCCACCTCTTCCCACCAGGTAAGTGAGCCAGCTCCGCCAGGTCGCCGTTGAACCACAAAGGGGCATTAGGCGACAAGGCTAGCGGAGAGGCCTTCATCCTTTTATTGCATATGTGGAAGATTTTATATGCCAATTTCAATATCTCCGCTCCCCTAGTTGGGTATGGACCATTCCGATATAGAAGGTTAATCAGCGCCTCATAGGAGGACATAACTGCCGCCTGGGCCGTCACTGATGCATTATCAACATCTGGAAAAAACCAAGCATGTATGTGCGTTAGTTGGGCAGCCCAATAGTATGCCTGGAGGTCAGGGAGTGCCAGTCCCCCTCTATGTACAGGTAGCTGAAGTGTGCCCAATGAAATTCTGGGGGGCGAGATGCCCACAAGAAGGAGGAGATCAGTGTGTTTATTTCAGTGAAGATCTTTTTAGGTATATACACTGGGGAGTGCCAGAGGATATAGAGAAACCTGGGAAAAAACACCATCTTAAACAGATTGATCCTCCCCAAGAGATTTAACGGTAGATTACGCCAGGTAGCAAAGGAATTTTTTAACCTGTGGATCATGGGATAAAATTATTATTCAGATAAGACTTGAGGGGGAGTTGCACCTCCACACCCAGATACCTACATTTAATGACCACCTGGAGTGGTATCTGGGGAGGGAGATCAGGCTTAAATAAAGGATCTATAGGAAAAATACTCGATTTGCTCCAATTAACCTTAAAGCCGGAGAAATCTCCAAACCGCATTATTATTCGTAAAGCTTGGTCTAATGAGTCCCCAGGGTCCGCCAGATAAAGGAGCATGTCATCTGCGTATAAAGATGTCTTTTCTTCCAGGTCATTAATTTTGCAACCTCTAACTGTGTCAGTCTGTCTGAGAATGGCCGCTAAGGGTTCGATGGCAATGGCAAATAGGAGGGGGGACAAAGGGCAGCCCTGCCTAGTGCCCCGAAACATTGGGAAGGAGTCGGTGATAGAGTTATTCACCCTGAGTCGTGCCACTGGGTTTGCATATAATAATCTAACCCACGACAGGAACTTGGGGCCAAACCCAAATCGCCTAAGGGTCTCAAATAAATAAACCCATTCTATAGAGTCAAACGCTTTATGCGTATCGAGTGACACTACTACCCTGGTATCCGGATCCGGTCCCTCCGTCTGCAGATTCATAAAAAGCCTACGTAAGTTAATGGCCGTGGATCGACCCGGGATAAAGCCCGTCTGATCTGGATTAATAAGATTCCCGATGACCGAATTAAGTCTCCGCGCGAGGACTTTAGCTAAAATTTTTGCGTCGACATTTGTCAAGGATATGGGTCTGTATGATTCACAATACCTAAGGTCCTCATGTGGCTTTGGGATTAAAACTATCAATGCCTCGGAAAGCGATGATGGTAAAGTTCCCGTTTCACACGCTGCTCTGTATACCTCTAGGAGTTTAGGGGAGAGATACTCAGCATAAGCCCTGTACCACTCAATTGGATATCCATCCAGTCCCGGTGTCTTATTTGATTGGAAGGAGGCTACGGCAGCATCAATCTCCTCTACAGACAGCGGACGCTCCACCTCCGCAGACGAGAGAGTAGGCAACTAAACCCTGTCGAGATATGCCTCCAATTCAGATTGATCATACTCCACTCTGGAGGCATATAACCATGAGTAGAAGTCAAAAAATACCTGAGTAATGTCATCTGGGGCCGTTTTGAGTACATTAAACTGGTCCATTATACAGGGTATAGACGTAGGGGGAAGGTCAATTTTAGCGAGGTAAGCGAGAATTTTACTATTTTTGTCCCCAAATTCAAACAGTCTATGCCTCTGATAAAGCAGTTTTTCTGAGTCTGTTCTACCAGTACCAGATCCAGCTGCCGCATCGACTCCCTCCATAATTGATAATTGGCTGAGGTGGGATTCTTAACATACTCCACTTCCCCTGCCTCCACTGCTTCTTCCTGTTTGCGTACCTTCCAGGCTCTATCCTCTCTAAGGCCTTTAATCACCACTGCAATAGAGCCCCTAAGGGTGGCCTTAAATGCATCCCATGTCACGCCCAGGGTGGTGTGTTCAGCATTTATTGACCAGTAAGCAGCTATGTCTTTGGCTGTGGTCAAAAAAAAAGGTTCCTCCTTCAGCCACAAAGGGCTGAGTCTCCACAGAGTGTATCCCCTAGATGGTAATAAACTGAGTTGGATAAGCATTGGGGAGTAATCTGAAATGGCTCTGGGAAGGTAAGATACCTCCATCACCCTGAGAAGGAGATCAGTGGACACAAGCCCCATATCTATTCGTGAGAGAGACTGGTGCGCAGGAGAATAACAAGTGTACTCCCTCACTTGCGGATGTTTAGAGCGCCAGCAGTCCACCAAATTATAGTTATGTAGAGATGCAGCCAATGGTGATTGTGTCCCTATTTCAGCATGATGCCTATCCAACTGAGGAGAAAGGGTTGCATTGAAGTCTCCCGCAATTAACAATGGACCCTCTGCCACGTGCAATACCGCGGTCATTACCGTATCCCAGAAGGCAAGCGTGAATGGGGGAGGTACATAGAGAGCCACAAATATATGTGAATGATTATTAATAGTAAAAACCGCTATAACATACCGGCCAAACGGGTCTGTCACCACATTCGAGATGGAGCAACAGAGCGACTTGGCAATAAGTATAGATACTCCTCTGGCGTAATTGGAATACGTGGAGTGTAGTGTATGTGCCACAAACGCGTTTTTAAGCGCCATTACCTTAGACCCCACCAGATGAGTCTCCTGTAAAAATATCAAATGGGGCTTTTATCTATTCACATAATTGAATATCAGGGATCGCTTAACTCTGGAGTTCAACCCCCTGACATTCCAGGATAAGACTTTCAACTGTTGTGCTGCCATAGTATCAGGAGAACAGTATATATATATGTAGAATCCCCCCACTCAGTCCCCGCACATCAAAAAAAATTGAGCCAAAAAACATCATCTCATGAATAAGTCCCCCTTGAATCCCAGTTACCAGCTGAAGATAAAACCATATGAGAACATGGCATCGAAAAACAGTCATTGTAAACACCCCCCCCCCCCCCACCCGGCTCATAATCCCCAACCGATTATGTGCTCAATCCCCAAAACTAGTAGTCCACAGAGGGGTGAGACTATGTAGAAACTTTCAGTTACAATCACACTTGATCCAGTCTTCCAGCTATCATTTAATAAATCAGGTTCAGCCTTATGCAATGATAGGTCTATTCCAGGAGCATATGTATCTTAAAGTATGTAGAAATTGTTCAAGTGAGAAGCCAAGTAAACGTGAGCAGTCATTATCCCCACTCCGGCCAGAGTGAGGGCATACCAGGAGCAGATCAGCACATAGAACGCAGGCCTGTCAGTGTATCTCAAGGATAAACTCCCCATAGATGGCTCAGAGCCAACATATCATTCCAAGCTGGAGTCACCAATGCCCGAGGAAGACATGGTCACATGTTGATTAGGAAGGTTTTGCAGAATAAACAATACATGTCTTACTCAGCTAGGTCATCCAC
The DNA here is from genome assembly GCA_018402905.1 of Glandirana rugosa. Classification (NCBI taxonomy): domain Eukaryota; kingdom Metazoa; phylum Chordata; class Amphibia; order Anura; family Ranidae; genus Glandirana; species Glandirana rugosa. The sequence continues at coordinate 286,129 of BLSH010160178.1, forward strand.
AGGGAAGCATAGTAAATGAAATCCGTTCTAACAGGACCTGAGCATCAATTGAACTAAGTCTCCGTGAGCTTACCCTACATACTGTCCCAACAATCGAAAGGAATACAGGTATATCACAAGGCTTGTGGTCAATCCTTCCCCAATGAATCGATCCAACGATCCGCCTCTGCGGGAGTTGTGAAGAATTGGACCTTGCCATTGCTGATTACCCTCAGCTTAGCTGGATACATCATGCTGTATGTTATAAGCTTATCTCGCAGCCTTTTCTTGATTCTTTGAAAAGCAGCTCTCTGTTTCTGTGTCACAGCAGAGAAATCTGGAAAGATTGTGATGATATTATTATTAAAGCGCAAATCCGGCAGGTTGCGAGCTTTCTTTAGTGCAGCATCTCTATCCTTAAAATGAAGGATTTTTGCAAGGAGTGCACGGGGGACGGCGCCCGGAGGGGGGCGCAGGGGAATCCTATGCGCCCGTTCGATGGCGAAAAGGGGAGAAAAAGTCTCTGGTCCCAGCGACATTTTAAGCCAGTCCATAATGAAATTTTCTGGATCCTTACCCTCAGCCCCCTCCAGGAACCCCAAAAATCTTAAATTGTTCCTTCGCAGGCGATCCTCCATGTCCCCCAGCTTTGCCGTCTGCGCCCGCTGCGTTGCCTGAATTTCTCTGACCGCTGCACTGAGTGGATATAAATCATCCTCCACTGTGCTGACTCTCTGTTCTGTGGTAGTTACTCTGCTTCTCAGCTTATGGACATCTTCCTTCAGAAGGGAGAAGTCCACTCTCAGGGTATCAATCTGCGTGGATAAGGATGCATGGCATTCTTTAATGGTATCCATGATCTGGGAGAGTGTAGGCTCCTGTGTCTGTGGTGGGGGGTCTAAGGTGTCACTATCCCCCTGGGTGTCCCGTACAGACTCACCGGATCCGTTCCCAGCCGGGTCCCGCCGTTCAGAGGAGCCCTCTTCCCATTCAGAAGTCGCCTGAGGCCGCGATGCGGTCCTCGGTGGTAGGCCGTGGGCGCCATCTTGGGCCTCGTGTGCATAATGGGCCAGCTTCTCCGCTGTCCTTCCCGTATTTCACCATCGGAAAAATATGCCCGTGGATGAGAGGGGTTTCGTCAGGTATCTCCCGGTGGTAGTATCAGCGCTGACTTCACAGGATAAGGCTCAGGATGATAAGCTGGAGACGGAGCTCTGAGGAGAAGCTGCTTACATGCACACAGCTGGACACGCCCCCCCCACGTCAACATGTATAACCCTGCCAATTAGCCTCAACTCTTCGCCCACATAAATTCAATACTGAAAATTCAGTCCTCCTATCACATATCCTTTCTAGGTAGAATCTGCGCTATAAAGATGACCATCCTACCCAAGCTACTACCGTATTTTACTTCCACACACTTCCAATTAATATTCCCAAACATAAATGACCTCTTTGCAAATAGAAATTAATACATTTATTTGGGCCGGAAAAAGAACTCCCGCAGCAGCAATGCTTTATTACACAGACCACAAATTAATGGAGGACTAGGTCTCCCAAACATTTGGCTTTACTTTCTTGTAACAAGAATTGCTCAATGGTTCGATAAACAAGGAAACATTCCATGACTATCTTTCGGGGCTATTCCTATCCCTCCATACCATATTCAGGGTATACCATGGTCAAATACATCGTCCCCCTGATCCATTTATACCCCTAACAGTATAGTACCTCATCTTTATCAATGTTGGCTATGCCACAGAGACACATTTAACCTAATCTCCCCTACAGCACCATTAGCTCCGTACTTGGGCGATCCTCTCTTTACTCCCATGTTTAAAGATAGATCAAAATTTGTGTTTTGGCATAGGCTAGGGTTACATAACCTACAGGCACTAACAACAAATGGAAAATTTGCCTCAATTGAACATCTACAATCCATTTACAATATCCCATACTCAGAATACCTAAATTATTCCCTTATTAAAAAAAGTTTTACAAAATTTTATAATCTCAATCTTTTACCTCCTTTCTCTATCCTAGAGCAAATTTGCCTCAACTCCCCAAGAGACAAAGGTTCTGTCTCACGTATCTACAAATATCTCAATGAATCCATTCTTCCTGATAAGACCAAGCCCATGACACAATGGGAAGTTGATTTAAATTGTTCTTTCTCCTCAGAGGAATGGTGTACCGTGTATGACAACTTACGTAAATGTAATTGTTCCATTTCTATTAGAGAATCCTCAATGAAACTCCTGACCAGGTGGTATATGACGCCAGTTAAGATACTATTTCTACCCTTCAATGTCACCAATCTACTTTAGAGCGTGTCTCATTCCAGGAACATTTCTTCATCTCTTTTGGGATTGTGAGCTAAATAAGCCTATCTGGCAATTAGCCATTATTAGAGCATCTCACATCGCTGGTAGGCAAATCACCCTTAGCCCCCAGATGTGCCTTTTATATGCAAATATCCCACATGTGCCAACAACCTGTATGAGCTTAATCCACTCTCTATGTAGTGCTATTCATTGGATGATAGCATTTCATTGGAAGTCATCTACCCTACCCTGGGCACAAGTTCTGTCAAGAATGGGACTTATTAGAATCACAGAACGCATACACCATTGTCTATTTGACACCATACAGAATTTTGATAAAAAATGGAAGTTTTGGGACCTTCCCCCTGTTAATCTACATGCATGAACCTCTTTGTACGCTATGGCCTTCAAAGAATCCTCATTTTGATTAGTGGTCACTGACTATAGTAAATGCCTATCTATTCGCACCTTGTTGTACCATACCTACCACCTAAAACATTGCTTGTAGATATTTATTTTGGATATGCTTTGTATGCTTACATTTTCTGTATATGATTGTCTATGCCAGGGATATGCAATTAGCGGACCTCCAGCTGTTGCAGAACTACAAGTCCTATGAGGCATAGCAAGACTCTGACAGCCACAAGCATAACACCCAGAGGCAGAGGAATGATGGGACTTGTAGTTTTGCAACAGCTGGAGGTCCGCTAATTGCATACCCCTCGTCCATGCCATCCACCTTCCTAATAAAAACGTTTGTAAACAAAAAAAAAATGTATAACCCTTCCACTGTGCCTGCAAGAGAATTTAATTTGCTATGTAACCAGTGTTAATTTTGGCAGCAAATTTTGATTAACCACTTAAGGACCGGAAGGATTTCCAGCTTTAGGACCGGAGCCCTTTTTGCGATTCGGCACTGCGTCGCTTTAACTGAAAATTGCGCGGTCGTGCGACGTTGTACCCAAACGAAATTTACGTCCTTTTTTTCCCACAAATAGAGCTTTCTTTTGGTGGTATTTGATCCCCTCTGCGTCATTTCTGATCGCCGCTATAAACAAAAGAAGAGCGACAATTTTGCAAAAAAAAAACAAATTTCTTACTTTTTGCTAAAATACTAATCCAAAAAAAAAAATATAAAAAAACATTTTTTTTCACCGTTTTTGGCCAATTTATATTCTTCCTCATATTTGCGATAAAAAAAATCGCAATTGGCGTTTATTGATTGGTTTGCGCAAAAGTGGTCGCGTTTACGGATGATGAGAATTCATTTTTGGGGTTTTTATTTTTTTTTTATTTTTTACTATTAATGGCGGCGATCTGCGATTTTTGGCGGTACTGCGATATTTCAGCGGACATGTCGGACCATTTTGACACTTTTTTGGGACCATTGGCATTTATACAGCGATCAGTGCTATAAAAATGCACTGATTACTGTGTAAATGCCATTGGCAGTGAAGGGGTTAACCTGCAGGGGGCGCTCTAAGGGTTAAGTATGTTCCCTGGGCGTGTTCTAACTGTGGGGGCACTGCCCTAGCTGGGGAAGGGAAGTGGTCACAGCCTTCGTATACAGGAAGGCTGTGATCACAGCCCTTCCCCATTCACAGAACGGAGGTCCGTGTTTACATACACGGACCTCCGTTCCTTCACTCCGGGGGGGCCATCGCGGTTAGCCGGAGGCAATCGAAGCCGCCGCACCCGCTCCCTGGCCCTCCCCGAACACAGTGAGCGCGCGGGTGCGCCTCCGGCGGCGCGCGCGCGCTCACTAGGCGCGATCACGCGGCCTCTGTCATATGACGGCGATCCGCGTTACAGAGCCACTTTGCCACCGTCAATTGCCGATTGGCGGTCGGCAAGTGGTTTATTTTAGTTTTAGTCTTTTGACTAAAAAGGCATTTTAGTTTTAGTCCCATTTTAGTCTTCTGCAATTGTTTTAGTCGTATTTAGTCAACTAAATCTCCAGTACATTTTAGTCAACTAAATCCAATGGGTGCAGTTAAAGTGTAATGCATTATTCAAGCATTTCTCTACAATTTCCAAACTCATTATATAATGCTGAAGTGAAAACTCGAATATGTTTTTATTTATGGTATTGAGGTTTGAACATGCACTACAGACCAGTGTTAATGTTGATGTCAAATTTCAATTTAGTGATAGTCTTAAACTTTTGACTAAAATGCCATTTTAGTTTTAGTCATATTTTAGTCATCCCAATTGTTTTAGTTTTAGACATATTTTAGTCAACTAAAATAGTATTAATTTAGTCTACGAAAATGTTTTAGTCAACGCAATTAACATTCTATGTAACGTACTGCTTTATGTTATCAGTAAGTTATGGTAATACTGAAGAGGAAGTTTGCTCAGTAAACTATAGCCATCTTTATGTCAAATACTATATCTACTAATTTAATGACACATATGATGAGATGTCAGCTTGAAATGAATGTTTACAAATTATTAAAGCGGTTGTATACTCCTTTTTGTCATTTTTACCTACAGGTAAGCCTATAATAAGGCTTACCTGTAGGTAAAATGAACATCTCCTAAACCTGTATGGTTTAGGAGATATTCCCCCTGCAAGCAGGCGCTGACGTCACAGCGCATGCGCCTTGATGTCCCGGCAAAGGCTTGGTGCATAGCGCCGGACCTTTCCGGAAAGTCCGCCAGAAAAAAGAGCTCCCGCACGCGCTGTGAGTGGCCAGAGCCACCCAGTTGGATCTTCGTTCTGAGGTAAATATTTCATAATGAGCTAGTATGCGGTGCATACTAGCTTATTATGCCTTTGCCTTACAGTCTTTTGGGTTTTTTTTTGTACGAGTAAACAACCGCTTTAAAGACATTCGTTTCATAAGCCTAAGGTATATGATTGTGTGTTAGGTGAAGCGGTTACAGTGTTTCTAGAGATATTGAGATTTGTGCCTAGCTTACCGTCCATTCCTCTAGGAAAATTGGTGAAGATTGGTGGTGGTGAAAATATGGAAGTGCAAGGAAGAGACATCCTGCGATCAGGAAGGGGCAGAGGCACTGCACGTTTGCAGGGTGGTGGAGGCCTGGCCTGTTTCAGGGCTGAAATAGAAGACAGAGAAGAGTCATCTAATACAATCACAGCCCATAGCCACTCCAAATATTCTATAACCCGTTATTCTCAAATAGACCTCCTTTTTTGCCAAACATAGCTGCAAGATTATTTATTCAGTGGCGTAACTATGAACGTTGAGCTGTGGCCCCCTGAGCCCCCTGTGGCTCCCTGAGCTTTATAATTTTATTACAGTAAATACAATGATCTGTTTATTACAGTGATGTCATTTAGAACTGGTCCCAAACACATTGCCTGTACTGTAATCCAGAACAAATAGTGTAAATTAACCCCAAACTCCAGGAGTAAAAAATATGCCCACAATATGCTTTTCTGCTGCTATGAGATAGTGAGGCATGCAGCTGTATGTAGTATGTGTATAGCTAGGGGATGCAGGCACACCAGCTGCCTGTGGTGTATATACTACACTATATTGTTAAAAGTATTGGGATGCCTGCCTTTACATGCACATGAACATTAATGGCATCCCAGTCTTAGTCCGTAGGGTTCAATATTGAGTTGGCCCACCCTTTGAAGCTAAAACAACTTCAACTCTTCTGGGAAGGCTGTCCAAAAGGTTTAGGAGTGTCTATGGGAAGGTTTGACCATTCTTCCAGAAGCGCATTTGTGAGGTCAGGCACTGATGTAGACGAGAAGGCCTGGGTCGCAGTCTCCTCTCTAATTCATCCCAAAAGTGTTCTATTGGGTTGAGGTCAGGACTCTGTGCAGGTCAGTCAAGTTCCTCCACCCCAAACTTGCTTATCCATGTCTTTGTGTACCTTGCTTTGTGCACTGGTGTGCAGTCATGTTAGAACAGGAAGGGCCCATCCCCAAACTGCTCATACAAAGTTGGGAGCATGAAATTATCCAAAATGTCTTGGTATGCTGATGCCTTAACAGCTTCCTTCAATGCCAAATCTAACCCCCAAAACACAATACCACACCATAAGCCCCCCTCCACCCAATGATTTGGACCAGTGCACAAAGCAAGGTCCATAAAAACATGGATGAGCGGGTTTGGGGTGGAGGAATTTGACTGGCCTCCACAAAGTCCTGACCTCAACCTGATAGAACACATTTGGCATAAATTACTGCGAGCCAGGCCTTCTCTCCAAAATCAGTGCTCATAGACACACTCCTAAACCTTGTGGACAGCCTTCCCAGAAGAGTTGAAGCTGCTATAGCTGCAAAGGGTGGGCCAACTCAATATTGAACTCTACGGACTAAGACTGGGATGCCATTAAAGTTCATGTGCGTGTAAAAGCAAGTGCCCCAATACTTATGACAATATAGTGTATATATACTATAACTATATAGTAAAAATGTGTGGGTTCATTGTATGGGATACATTGGTGTATACACTATAGCTACATAGTAACAATGCGTGGATTCATTGTATGGATACATTGGTGTATATACTATAGGAATTGGGTGGGTTTCAGGACAACCAAAATCTTCTGGCTCCATCCACCCAAGAGTCTGTCTTCATTTTGCAAATGGTTGCACAACACCAACCATGGATCATGATCACTTGAAGAAAGAATACCAAACGTACGCATTTTCTGCTGTTGATGATTCTGGCAAAAAAAAAAAAAAAAACAGGTATGAGGGGCATGCACGTTTCTAAGCTGATGTTTAATAGGTCTGTTTCAAAGCTCAGTACAACAGCTGTTTTTCTACCTTTAAAAGACTCAAGCTAATAAGTAAGAAGCAGCATGTCTATAAATCCAATTTAAAATCCAAGCCAAAGCTCCCTACACAAGAGTGAAATAAATTCTCTGCTTTGGCTGCCTTCGTAATGGGCTCATCCTCTGACTCCAACACGTACATGTGTAATAAATAGTCAAAGAAGAAACGCACAAAGTTCAATCTACAGTAACCCATAGCAACTTCTTCCTTTATTGAAATCAGACCAGTACATTATTCAGTCTGGTTTCTTTGAGTAGTGTTCTTTGCCTTTGGCACTTTAAGGCCTCATGCACACAGGACATTAAAAAAACATCCTAAAAACTTCAGTAGCTTATCAGTGACTTTTTCAGCTTTTATTAGCGTTATATTACTGGCGATTTTTGCTTTTTTAAAGGACCAGCAGTTTTATTTCTCCTCAATTGATCTAAAACGTCCAAAAACGTTGAGGGCCGACTTTTAGCTGCGTTTTTGCTCATTGTTGAGCGTTTGAGCGTTTTTACAGCTGAAAAACGTCTCTCAGGACCCTCTGGTCTTGGTTTTTTTTACAGCTCAAAAACGTCACTGCTAAAAACAGTTGATAACAGCCTGTGTGTGCATGAACACATAGGATAACATGATGGGGGGTTTATTGACTGTAGGAAAAAACTTCTGCAGCTAAAAACAGCTGCTGTAAAAACGTCAAAAAACATCCTGGATGCATGCGGCCTTAATCTTGTGCTTTTTTGAACCCAACTGTCTACTGCTGCAGTTACATACCGCTCTCCTATTTACATAATTAAGTATTGTACACAGAGATGGCCATCTACAAAACTAACCCACCAGTGTAAGACCTAGTGTTTGTCTTTGTGAGCAGGTACAGGGTGTTCCTTATTAGGCCTCATACACATGGGCGTTATTAAGGCCGTATTTTTGAGCTACACCATGTTATTCAATGGCCTCATACACACGTTGACGTTAAAGAGCTGAAAGTGGCATCGGCGTTCTTAAGCTGTAAATCTAATGCAGGACCTGCGCATTCCGAAGCTGCATCGTTATGGCGTTTTTGACGCTGAGCCGGCAAAACGCCCAATAACGCGCATTAGCGCTGTAGCAACGTTAACTGGCGTTTTTAGCGCCAGCATTTTATGTTTTAAAATGTCAAAAAATAGCAGAGGGATGTCTTTTAAAACAAAACACGACTTAGCGCTGACACTCAATAACGCGTACTAACGCCAATGTAAAACGCAGATGAAATTGCGTTTTTAACACCAATTTTTTTCCTGGCGTCGGTACCGACGTTACAGCTCGTTTTTGCATTACACCCGTGTCCATAAGGCCTTATGGTAGTTAAAGGGGACCTGATTTGCTAATTGCTATGTTATAGGGAGGACCTAGAAATGTTATTGTACCTAAACACCTCAGAGCTCTGAGGAAGAGGGAATACCCTTGAAACGTGTAAGCGTCTGTTACATACTATTGGGTATCATCTGTACCTAGCCAGGGCTACAGTCTGAAGCTATGGTTGATGTTTCCGTCTATTTTATGCTCTGAGCCTAATACTTATCTGTGTTTTTGCGTATAATCATTTACTACTTTTATTGTAACGGTGCCATTTATTTTAAATGGTGCCATTGATAATGCACTAGACTGGTGTGTCCTTCTTGCTTTTTGTTATTTAACCACTTCAGCCCCGGAAGGATTTACGGCACTGTGTCGCTTTAACTGACAATTGCGCGGTCATGCGACGTTATACCCAAACAAAATTGATGTCCTTTTTTCCCCACAAATATAGCTTTCTTATCTTGGTATTTGATCACCTCTGCGTTTTTTGTTTTTTGCGCTATAAAAAAAAGCGTCAATTTTGAAAAATCCAATATTTTTTACTTTTTGCTATAATAGATATCCAAAAAAATAAAAATCAGTTTAGACCAATATGTATTCTTCTACATATTTTTGGTAAAAAAAAAAATCGCAATAATCGTATATTGTTTGGTTTGCACAAAAGTTATAGCGTCTACACAATAGGGGATAGATTTATGTAATTTTTATTATTATTTTTTTTTTTTACTAGTAATGGCGGCAATCTGCAATTTTTAGCAGGACTGCGATATTGCGGCGGACAGATCAGACACTTTTGACACTTTTTTGGAACCAGTGACATTTATATAGCGATCAGAGCTAAAAACAGCCACTGATTACTGTATAAATGTCACTGGCAGGGAATGGGTTAACACTAGGGGCGCAGAAGGAGTTAAGTGTTCCCTAGGGAGGTATTTCTAACTGTGGGGGGAGTGGACTGACAGGGAGTAGAGATAGATCGCTGCTCCGGATTACTTGGAACATCAGATCTCTCTCTCTACTTCCCTTACAGAACGGAGATCTGTCTGTTTATATTGACAGATACCCGTTCTGTCTCTCTGAGGAGCGATCGCGGGTAACCGGCAGACATTGCGGCCACGTGCATCAGCTCCGACGTCGCGGGTGCGCTGCCCCCTATAGCTCTTAAAGCGGCTGACGTACCATGATGGCGATTCGCGCAGCCGTGCCAGCCTGCCGCAGTAAAACTGGTCGGCAAGTGGTTAATAAATGTTCATTGTTTTTAACTAGTCCCAAATTACAAAGGTTAGTAGCTGCATTAAAAATATAATTTACCTGCTGAATTCTGTCTGGTAAGAGAGGCTTGTGTAGACCTGGTCCCCCTGCAGAACGGTCTAAATGGAAATAACAAATTTTATGTCTGTGCCATAAATTGTGAACATTTTCTTACTTACTGTATATCAGTTCATAATACAGTGCCTTGACAAATTATCACAAGGTGTTTATTAAGGTAGCCATGTCAAGTCCTACTAGACCAGTGGTGGTCAACTTTCTTGATATAGGGGACCACAATTGTGACCCCTTACATCACCCAAGGTTATTTAAATACTATTCTGTCATAGTAATGCTACAAAAAGCTGTCAGAGCCCGCAGACAGGTGACAGGAGATGACCAAAAAGCACATGCATGCTACAAGATATGGTCAGAGACTGCAGAAATGCCGCAAGAGAACGATTTTTATGCAAATAAACATCTGTATTCAGCCCCCTTTACTCTGATACCCCTAACTAAAATCTGGTGGAACCAATTGCCTTCAGAAGTCACCTAATTAGTAAATAGAGTCCACCTGTGTGTAATTTAATCTCAGTATCAATACAGCTGTTCTGTGAAGCCCTCAGAGGTTTGTAAGAGAACCTTAGGGAACAAAAAGCATCATGAAGGCCAAGGAACACACCAGCCAGGTCAGGGATAAAGTTGTGGAGAGTTTAAAGCAGGGTTAGGTTATAAAAAATATCCCAAGCTTTTAACATTTCATGGAGCACTGTTCAATCCATCATCTGGAAATGGAAAGAGTATGGCACAATTGCAAACCTACCAAGACATGGCCTATTCACCTAAACTGACGGGCAAGGAGAGCCTTAATCAGAGAAGCAGCCAAGAACCCCATGGTAACTCTGGAGGAGCTGCAGAGATCCACAGCTCAGGTGAGAGAATCTGTACACAGGACAACTATTAGTCCTGTACTCCACAAATCTGGCCTTTATGGAAGAGTGGCAAGAAGAAAGCCATTGTTGAAAGAAACCCATAAGAAGTCCTGTTTGCAGTTTGCAAGAAGCCATGTGGGGGACACAGAAAACATGTGGAAGAAGGTGCTCTGGTCAGATGAGACCAAAATTGACCTTTTTGGCCTAAAAGCAAAACGTTATGTGTGTCGGAAAACTTACACAGCACATGACCCTGAACACACCATCCCCACTGTGAAACATGGTGGTGGCAGCATCATGTTGGGGTGATGTTTTTCTTCAGCAGGGACAGTGAAGCTGCTCAGAGTTGATGGGAAGATGGATGGAACCAAATACAGGGCAATCTTAGAAGAAAACCTGCTCAAGTCTGCAAAAGACTTAAGACTGGGGCGGAGGTTCATCTTCCAGCAGGACAACGACCCTAAACATACAGCCAGAGCTACAATGGATTGGTTTAGATCAAAGCATATTCATGTGTTAGAATGGCCCAGTCAAAGTCCAGACCTAAATCCAATTGAGAATATGTGACAAAACTTGAAAATTGCTGTTCACAGAAGCTCTCCATCCAATCTGACAGAACTTGAGCTATTTTACAAAGAAAAATGGGCAAAAATGGCACTCTCTAGATGGGCAAAGCTGGTAGAGACATCCCCAAAAAGACTTGCAGCTGTAATTGCAACAAAAGGTGGTTCTACAAAGTATTGACTCAGGAGGGATGAATACAAATGCACGCCACACTTTTCACATATTTATTTGTAAAAAAAAATTAAAACCATTTATCATTTTCCTTCCACTTCACAATTATGTGCCACTTTGTGTTGGTCTATCACATAAAATCCCAATAAAAAAACATTTACATTTTTGGTTGTAACATGACAAAATGTGGAAAATGTCAAGGGGTATGAATACTTTTTCAAGGCACTGTACATTACATTTACAAATTATCACAAGGTGTTTATTAAGGTAGCCATGTCAAGTTCTACTAGACCAGTGGTGGTCAACTTTCTTGATATAGAGGGCCAAAATTGTGACCCCTGACATCACCCAAGGTTCTTTAAATACTATTACTAATTACTAACTACTAATAGTAATGCTACAGAAAGCTGTCAGAGCCTGCAGACAGGTGACAGGAGATGACCAAAAAGCACATGCATGCTACAAGATATGGTCAGAGACTTCAGAAATGCAGCAAGAGAACGACTGGGGGCACATGACACTGCTAAAGATCACTGCTATTCAGCCCCTACACAAATCAATGCTTTCTTTTTTACTCTCCTTACAGTCACCTTGCAATGACTTGATCTATATTTGATATTTCTTTCAGCATGATCCATTATAAAAGACCCGAGGAAAAATATATATAAAAAATAGAAGGTTAGCACAGAGAATAGGAATACACTGAGATATAATTCAAGTCATTTAACAATTAGAACCCAATCTAAAGAATGTTTTTCCTTCACCAGGCTGAGTAAGCACCTAGGTAATAAAACACAGGCTACAGTCTGCAGGGGTCTCAGTAGGGTTGCCACCTGTCGGGGATTCACCCAGACAGTCCGGGTTTTGAATCGTGTGTCCAGGTTTCAGTCCCCCTGAAACCCAGACACATTATTCAGACATGAATGTGGCTTGGAACCAAGTTTTTGTACCAAGTTTTTTATCCTATAGTGTAAAAAAAAAGAAATTGCTGTGCGCCACTAAAGTGTTCGGGTTTGGCCTGAAGAAAAAGTGGCAACCCTAGGTCTGAGGGCAGCACAATCAGCACTAAAGGGCTGCATGTGGCCCCTGGGCCACAGGTTGGCCACCAGGGAACTGGACCATCACCTTTTTTTCCCCTTTCTTGTTTTACCTAAATATACACTCTGGTTGTCCTGGGGTGTCCACATACAGTGGGGTGTTCTGCTCTGCAGATCGCATGGAGGGGCTTCATATAAGTCTGAATCATCCTCCTCATTCTCCTAGAGAAGCAAGTAGGTGGTGAGAATATAGATGGATATAAATACAAGTCCACATAAAAGCAGTATATAGATTGAAGAGGATGCTTACCTCTATCACTTCATTTTCTGAAAAGACAAAGATTTTATATCAGATCTAGTCACATTATTAAAGCTGAAATTCTGCCCTCCCTAGTCCCCCTCCCACCAACAACCTGATAAAAAATATATTTAAGCACTCCAATACTGGGCACTTTCCCCTTTCTTGCCCAGGCCAATTTTCAGCTTTCAGCGCTGTCACACTTTGAATGACAATTGTGCGGTCATGCAACACTGTACTCAAACTAAATTTTTATCATTTTTCTTCCCACAAATAGAGCTTTCTTTTGGTGGTATTTGATCACCACTGGGGTTTATATTTTTTGCTAAACAAACTAAAAAAAAGTTTTTCTTTGTTTCTGTTATAAAATTTTGTATTCTCCTTCACTGACGGGCACTGATGAGGCAGCACTGATGGGCACTGATGAGGCACCACTGATGGGTACTGATGAGGAGGCACTAATATGTAGAATTGATGGGCACTGATAGGCGGCACTGATGTGCAGCACTGACGGGCACTGATAGGCGGCACTGATGGGCATTGATGGGCACTAATAGGCGGCACTGACACGTGACACTGATGGGCAGCACTTATTGGCACTGACAGGCGGCACTGATGGGCAATAATAGATGGCACTGATGGGCACTAATAGGCAGCACTGATGAGGAAGTACTGTCAGTCATTACTGGTGGGCACTGATTGGCATCATCAAAGGGCACTGACAGGCGCTACTGATGGGCACTGATTGGCACTTTGATGGGAACTGATTGACACTTTGGTGGGCACTGACTGGCAGCTGATAGGCAGTGATTGGCAGATGTGGTGGGCACCTCTGATAGGGGCTGAGCTGATAATCAATGTGCTGATTATCAGCGCAGACCCCCCTCTGACAGGAGATCCGCCAATCAGCTCTCTCTGTCAGCGCAAACTGAAGAAAGCCGTTTACCGGCACTTCCTGGTTCAAACTGTGATCAGCTGTGATTGGTCACATCTGATCACGTGGTAAAGAGCCTCTGTCAGGGACTCTTTACCACGATCGGAGTTGCAGTGTGTCAAAGTGACACACCACACCACCGATAGCCACACTACGCGCCCTCATATGACATCAGGCTAACGAAACCACCGCCCAGCCGTCGTTCTGCTATAGGCTGGGCGGGAAGTGGTTGAATAAAACATTATGTTTTCATTCTATACCTTATTTTACACATCACTGGGTCTTTGCAGTTCTCTATGCAATGCAGGCAGGTAATGGCTGACAGGAAGTGATGGCGGGGTGCTGTACATAGCTTTCTAAAATCATCACAGCACCCTTCTTCTGTATTTTCTTGTAAAAGCACTCCGCCCTGATAAAAGCTTTTGGGAGGAGATATGCAAATATGAAAATGGATTAATGTCAGTCAAGGTAGAACATCAGAGGTATGTTTAGACCCCTGACATCCCACCAAAGCACCCCACAAGCCTCTTAAAAAAATTGTAAAAAATAATAAAAAATACAATCGTAAAATAAAATAATATGGTAAAAATAATAAAAAATAAAATTGCAAAAAAATAAATAAACAAAATAAAATGGTAAAAAAATGATAATAAAAAAGTAATGACATTAATGGCGGAACTACCAGGGTCGCAAAGGTTGCACTTGAGACTGGGCCGTGGCAATTTGCCACTGTTGGAGCAGCCCAAGATGGCAGGCAGGGGGCCTGCTGCAGAACACGTGAAAGGGTCCCGCTGCAGGATCGTAATAAAGGGTCCCATGATGGGAGTAAAGAGCCCCAGGATCAGTGGGAGGGGGTGGGAGGGAAGGGCCTCAGCCGGAGGTCCCCTTTCATGGTTTTTTGCATCAGGGCCCTGAAGGTTCTAGTTATGCCTCTGCAATCACCGCTTGTGGCTATAGCCCCAGCAGCGATCACATGAAAAAAATCTGACAGGCTGGTTGTACTCAGGGCCGCTGCTACCACTAGGGGAGCTAGGCAGCCGCCTAGGGCGCACTACTGCCTAGGGTGCAGCCACGGCCACTTGCTGCTGGGTCCAAACTCACCCAGAGCCTTCTGCCCAAATACCCAACAGCGCGGGCTGTGCAGCAATCAGAACTGTCCCTGAATATATGCCAGGGTTTGATTGTTAGCTAAAACCGCCAATGTCCTAGCAAACCATCACATGCTTGCCCCTCCCCCAGGCCCTGCCATTCAGAGGAGGAGGAAGAAGTTCCTCCTCCAAACCTATCTGGTCCCAGGGCCCAGCCTTCCAGCTTCTACCTGTCCTGTAGCCAACTGCTGCAATGAGAAGAAACGGATCCCGATGTAAGCTGGGGTCTTCACAATACTCTGTCCTCCCCTTCTACTACCCCAACTATTCTCTTAAACTGCTCCACTCTCCTTACCCCACTCTGCTCTTCCTTTCTAACTTTGGGGACCCTACTGAAAAGGAATGGGCTCTAGGGACGATGATATAAGGGGGTTTTGGGGACCCTGATGTAAGGTCACTTTTGGAACCCTAATGTAAGGGGGCTGTGGGGACCCTGATGTAAGGGGGGCTCTATGGACCCTGATGTAAGGGGGGAGACTTTGGGGATTCTAATAAAAGGGGGACTCTGATGTAAGGGGGAACACTGGGGTCCTTGATTTAAGGAGAAGGGATTCTTGCAACCCTGATATAAGGGGGGGGGGGACTTTAAGGGACCCTAATGAAAGGGGTAAACTCTGATATAATGGGAGAACCTGGGGGGACCAAATTTATAATGGATGTTCCCCAAACACTGCGCTGACATTCTGCATACTGCTGCAGGTTTGGATGATGTTAGCTGGATATGAAGCTGTCTCCTGCAAACTTCAGTCAATCCGTGAAGAAGAGGTATCCAGCCAATGGGGTGCTGTGCAAGCCGTGCTGCGCACAACATCATTTCCTCCCAGCTCCCCAGTCAGTCTGGCAAGGAGTGAGAAAGTGAACCTGTACAGGTTGTATTTGCAGCCTTTTTTTTGAGGGGGTAGCTAGTCTTGCCTAGGGCGCAAAATAGTCTAACACCAGCCCTGGCTGTACTAAAGTTAATCAAGGGATCAACCAGCCTGCCCGTACATGGATCGAAATTCGGCCTGTTCCTGCTGAACCTGCCAAACTTTGATCCGTCTATGGCTTGCTTTGTTGAAAGGCAACCTTTGTTTCTGAGCACCACATTGATTACAATGCCTTATGAAGCTTCTTCAGATCAGCAACCTTAATTCTGTTCTTTAACGCAAATAAGTAATTTGCATTTGTGACAAAAATGATGCGGTAACCAAAGTTCCTGTAATTTGAGAGGCACTTTTTTCCCAGGAAAACCAACCATTTTCATGCAGCTCCATAACTACTGTCAGAAAGTGTTCCTTCCTGCGTGTTCAGAATTTATTAACCTCTTGCTGCCCACATAATGCATATAAGCATAAGCAGCTCCAAAGAGAGTGGGCCCACACCCCTTACAAATGCTTCCATGAGTGTCCAGAGGTGCTCTCAGCCTTGTGACTAAGCTGTAATAGATAGCTCCTGGTCTCTAGTAGTGATCGGGTGTCCATGGGACCGTCTCTGGATCATGTGACTACTGCGACAGCCAATCTCAGTGATCACATGATCATGCAGTCTTTCTTGTTCCCTGAACATAAGGACCCCATTAAAGGGACACCAGGGCTCACCATGTCTTTGTATTGGCTTCATACTGATATACCTTGGGCAGGCATGGTCCACTGTTGTCATTATCAGCAAACTAGTCCTGAACAATGAGTACATGTAAACAGTAATGGGCTGATTTACTTGAGGAGAGAGGAAATCTCTAGAAAGTTAAGGGAATCTCTATCTCCGACAGTTGTCACCAGAACATTGGAAGATTTCATGACATCTCTAAAATGTAAGATTTCCTGTTACCTTCTGTTTTGGTGCTAATAGTCTTTAGGACAAATAGAGGGGCTATTCCCTCCAGCAGGGGCGCAGACCGCTATAAATCATGACAGGGGGGTCTAACCCTTCCTTACTGTATCCAAACCGAAAAAAAAAAAGTTTTGCCTTTACACGCACCATAACAAAACACATTTACACCATTAGATCTCCTAACATACAGTACTCTTGATGGCTGAAAGCCAGTTAAGTTTATATTACCGTATCTGCACAGAGGCTGTGGAGGCAGACAAGACCTGAAAGAAGAAACACAGCTACAGTACGTGGGCTGTCATACAGATGGTGTACGGGTAACAGTAACCAGGTAATATTAATGATCAGAATATAATTATAGTTAGTAGAACATAACCATATATAAATATATACTTACAGTTTTCTGTTGCTCCCATACATATTCTGAATGAAAAGGGAATAATAACTGTTATTGGAAAGCACAGTATGATGGCAAAGACATTTAACAGTAAAAATTGTACATGTTGTATCTTAGGGCCTAATTTATCAAGCTGTGATTGCGCTTAGAGTACACCAACAAAGTTCAAAAACCTAGGCAATTTAATAAGAAAAGTGACAAAAATTGCATAAGTAGAAAATAATGATCAGCAGATCTAGAGATCTAGGCAATGAATTTATATGCAGATCCTAAATGTTCCTGAAAAATCCCTGTGTCGTCCCACCAAGACTCATTTATGGTCAATCGGCCCACCCATCACAGGACCAACAGAAATGTACAGCAGCTGCAGGGGGGGTTGCTTTTTTTTATCTCAATAAAACTGGAGTTAACATTTAAATCCTTTATATTATTTGAATGTATCTAACGAAATGCAAAAGTTTGAGATTGAAGTGTGAGATATACCGGTACCCTGCTCAAAAAAATGAAAGGAGAAATGAATCAGAGTATAGCATCAAGTCAATTAAACTTCTGGGATATTGATCTGGCCAGTTAAGTTGTAGAGGGGGTTAATGAAATTAACAACAGGTACACTAGATGGGCAAACAATGAGACGACAACCAAAACAGGAATGGTTTTACAGGTGGGTGCCACTGATTTTTTTCCCTACTCATCTTTTCTGACTGTTTTTCACTAGTTTTGGCTAGGGTCAGTGTCACTACTGGTAGCATGAGGTGATACCTGGAGCCTAAGGAGGTTGCACAGGCAGTCCAACTCCTTCAGGATGGCACATCAATACGTGCCATTGAGAAGGTTTGCTCTGTCTCCCAGCACAGTCTCAAGAGCATGGAGAATATTCCAGAAGACAGGCAGTTACTCTAGGAGAGCTGAACAGGACCGTAGAAGATCCTTAACCCATCAGCAGGACCGGTATCTACTCCCTCAATCCATACCAGGCCCCACGCCAACATTTTTTTAAAAAAAGGGTGTGCCCCCCCAAAATCCACACCAGACCCTTATTCGAGCTAGCAGCCTTACAGACCAAGAAAGGAAGGGGGACGAGCGAGCGTCCCCCTCTCCTGAACCATAGCAGGCCACATGCTCTCAACATGGGGGGTGCATGTTAATGGGGACAAGGGCCTCTTCCCCACAACCATGGCCGGTGGTTGTGACCCCCCAGATCCCGCCCCCCCATGTGAATGAGTATGGGGTACATAGTACAAAGTACTCCTATTCATTCACCAAAAAAAGTGTCAAAAAGAAATAAAAACACAAACGCAATTTTTGACAATTCCCGTATTAAAAATAAAAAAACCCTCCTTTTTATGCCTGCTTCAGAGCAGGATTCTATCTTTCATATGGGCTTACCAGCGCCCCAGGATCTCGCGTTCCACCCTTTATCGGCACAGACTACGAGGTGGCCTTGGGATACCTAACCTAATGAAATATTTCCAGGCCGCGATTGTGGCTACCTCACAGAATATGTCCCCCCAATCTTAGTCCCCTCATGCGCCACAGCTTAAAGCTCTGGGACTCAGTCCGTTACTCCGCTAACCTTATGCCCCCTTTTCTTCCGCTTCTCTCTCTCTTCAACAACCCTCTTTTTATGCTGGGTTTTGCCCATCCAGGCTCTTTTTCCTGGTGGTTCACCCATGGGTTCACTGAGGTCCGCCACCTTCTCTCCTCTCTGTCTTCCATCTTGGCCCTCTTTTCAGCATACCCATGAGTCACCACCTGCAGAATTCTTCCGTTATGCTCAAATGCACCAAATGATATCTTCACTGAGGCACAACTCCTCCTACCCTTTCCAAAAAACAATGTTTGAACATCTCTGCCTCCATTCCCCTGGTTCCCCCGTCACTTAATGCTTTAGATTCCCGTGGCAGTATCTTACAAGTCACAGTGGGAACATGATCTGGTGACCTCTATTGACCCAGAGGACTGGAACAAAGCCTGGTCCCCATTGCCAAGTGCGCATTCATGTTTCATTTGCCATGGTGAGGAGCATCCTGACCGACCTTATGATTAATGAAAAAATGTCTAGCATCTTACATTATTCCCACTCTAAATTTCTAAACATATGGTCGCCCTGGTGGGTCTATGCTCTCCCCACACAGCCTGGGTCTCTCCTAATAACCGCCCTGCAACTCTCCCACTCTGCAGGACTTACCCTTCTTCCCCCCACCCCCTTTTTTTTTCTCTTGTTCTCTTTTATTTCTTTTTCCCCATTCTTCTCCTCGTTAGTCTATCTCTTTCTCTTTCTTTGTTGCTGAAGGCCCCCCCCTTCCTATTTTTGCTGACAAGCGGCTAACACCCTAGGTATAAAACCAAATTTGCTCCTTTTTACTGACTACCCTCCCCTGAGGCAAACTAGTGCACCTTCAATACAAACTCTCCTTATAGGTCCTTGGGCCTGGGAGACATACGTGGCGTTTCGGTTTAATTCCCTAGGTCGCTCAGAGGACATTTATTACCTATAAAAGTTAGTTGTTCATGCTCTCTCAGCCCATGCCTTTTCATTTTGTTTGATATTCTCTACCCCTGCACGGGTGAATGGTTGTCATGTTTATTACAATAAAAATTATTGTACCAGAAAAATAATAAAACAATGCCTCCAGATGTAGATCTATCATCAATCATAACGGCACCACCGGACCCGAAAAAATAAAATAAAAAAAAAGCTCTGCCCGCGACAAAGGCTCCACGCCGACTGCCTGCCTGATTTACCCAGCAAATTGACAAACAACTTAAAATTCAAGTCCTGATTTTTCTGGGAATACCATGTCGTTGGTTACTAGGGCTTTGATGGCAGGGCCACACAGCATCATCAATTGCCAGGATGCTGATGGTAGGGCTGCACAGCATCCTTAGTTGATAGTATGCAAGCAACCAGGCCACACAACATCATTAGTGGTTGTGGTACAGGAGCCACCTGCATCATAACAATCGAAGGGCTGAGCATACACAGGGCTGAACAAGTGCTCAGAACAGCGTGTCCGGTATAGACATTGGGCGTTAGTGCTGCCTCCCACTGTGCCTTCATGTGTGCCGCCTGACACAGCTGCCTCAGTTGGCCTCATGGGTGGCCCAGTCTTGATAAATACAATTGATGAAAGACAGATGTCTTGAGTTAAGATCTATTAACGCAATATTTTTTATTCCTAAGATCCTTCAGCAATGTCAGCAGGAAGAGCAAAGGGGAACCTCTGTCAGATTTTTATCGGTATCTAGGTCCCTTTTACCAGTGATCACTCAGACGGCCAATGAAGAAGAATTTCCCCAAAAGCACTCAGCAATAAAAACCTGGCACAAATTGTCCCCATTCTATTGCTTTTACTGCGAAGTGGTTACTGTGTATCAACCCAGTCTAGCCTATTTATACTTTTGTCAATTCTGAGAATCCTCCCCACTATATGCTGGTTATGTGTTCCTATTCACACAGCTCATTTAAAGAACATTTAAAAAATGTATTTCTTTCCGTTCTAGCCATTTTGGAGCAGGTCTATACATCTATATATAGTACTGTATAGGCAGCTTGTGCGGTTCAGAATAACTTGCAATGTGCAATTAGGGGACAGATCAAGGGACAGTTAAGCCGGACATACACGGTTTAAAATTTGTCTGGTTCAGCAGGGACTAGTAAAGATGCATGGCACCAGAAAATCAGCATGGACCGGCCAAATTTTGATCCATGTATGGGCAGGCTGGTTGTACAGAAGTCAATTTACTGATCGAGTTCTGTACAACCAGCCTGTTGGAAAATGTCTGCATGATCAGTGCCGCCGGCTATAGTCTGCAGTTCTGATCAGTGTATTCAGACAGCAGGGAAATGCTGTCAGTGTACAAATATCAGCAGGAGTGATACTCCCATCCACATTGAATGTATGGGTGAGGCAATCGGGTATATTTTTTCCTTCAATCTGCTGGTTAAATAAAAAAAAATGAATCATGTATAGGCTGCCTGAGGCAGGCCATACATTATGGAATTTTCTTTCCTTCAATTACAGGTTGAAGTCAGTCAGTGCTGATAGGGGAACCCCTCCCACAGTGCTATTGTTTTCTACCGGCAGGGAGCCTTCCTCACCAGCAGATTACAGTGATCACTGCTGGAAGCTATAGCTGCCAACAGTGATCAGGAGAAAAAACCTGACTGGCTGGTTGTATTGAAGTTGATTGATGGATCGACTTCAGTAAAACCAGTCTGCCCATACACAGATCCTAACTCGGCTGGCTCAGCAGGAACCGATCTGTCTATGGCTGACTTTAGACCGAGGATTAGATTTCTTCAAGTGCATTACCATACGATATACCACCCAAACCTTGAGATCCTATACCCTTTTCTAGGACAACAAGATCTGCCAGCTCAGTGCAGACAAGGTAAACATACCTCCCCAGCTACGTTCTTCACATTACATAGAAGGGATAAGCTAAGTAAGATTTGGCAGGAAGAAAAAAAGCTAAGCAGCGATTTTTAAGATCTTTTGCTTTTTAAAATGAACATTTAGCATTGGTGAGGCTGTATGATAGAGGTGCTAACTGCTAGTAAGCATGCATGGCACCAGCAACTCTATCAGACAGCCATACAGTTCGGACAGTGACTTTCATTGATAGTAGTAAAAGATTGTTCGCTGCTGTGGAGCTGTGTGATAGATCCGTTGGTGTCAAGTATGTTTACTAGCAGCTGCAGATAGATCACACAGCCCCTCCAGCACTGACTACAGTGGGGCCCCCTCACTGCAAGAGTTTTTCCTCGTTATATCTAGGGGTACCAGAATAAAGAAAAAGAGGGCGGTGCTGGAGTTGGGCAGAGAGGGGATAGGGTAAGTAATCCTGCCTGTTCCTCTACTCCATAGACATGACTGCAAGGGTAGATTTTATCTAATTCCTGGAGTTGGACTTTAAGATTTACAAAATAAAGTGATACCTATTTACGTTTTGAAGTAAAGCCTGTACTTACAAAACTACAGTATGCAGGCTGCCATCTCTCACCCATCCTTCTGAAAATGCTAGTCATCTGGTTGTCACAGGCTGATGCTCTGGCTTTGATACTTTCCAAGTCACGGATTCAAAAAATTTTGCAGGAGTCCTGCCAAGCCTTATGATTCCTGAATTCAACAGCAATCCGCTGTCCTTGCTGTAAGAACACACATAGCTAGAAGAAGATATAATAATACAGGGTCTCACCTTGGAGGAGATTGGCAGCAGCCAGTGCGGAGGAGCCCTACTTCTCCTTGTGTATTCTGTGTACCTGTGTATGGAAGGCGATGGCTCCCTCTGCCCCATACTCTTTGACAGCCCTTTGTGTATTTACATGTCAGTAAGTGTCCAGAGTGTGATATTAACAGCCATTGAGTGTTCTCTTGTTTCTGCACAATGCCCATTGTTATCTCATTTGCATCTTCTAATTCTGACAAAGAGGAAGCAGCAGATATCAGCCATAAGCACCATTTGAATAATAAGACTAGCATGCCTTGCAGGGCACATGTACACTATTGTATGCAGCCTCTCACATATACACTATTGTATACAGCCACTCACATATACACTATTGTATACGCTACAGCCACTCACATGTACACTATTGTATACAGCCACTCACATGTACACTATTGTATACAGCCACTCACATGTACACTATTGTATACAGCCACTCACATGTACACTACTGTATACACTACAGCCACTCACATGTACACTATTGTATACAGCCACTCACATGTACACTATTGTATACAGCCACTCACATGTACACTATTGTATACGCTACAGCCACTCACATGTACACTATTGTATACAGCCACTCACATATACACTATTGTATACAGCCACTCACATGTACACTATTGTATACACTACAGCCACTCACATGTACACCATTGTATACAGCCTCTCACATATACACTATTGTATACAGTCACTCACATGTACACTATTGTATACACTACAGCCACTCACATGTACACTATTGTATACAGCCACTCACATGTACACTATTGTATACACTACAGCTACTCACATGTACACTATTGTATACAGCCTCTCACATATACACTATTGTATACAGCCACTCACATATACACTATTGTATACAGCCACTCACATGTACGCTACTGTATACACTACAGCCACTCACATGCACACTATGGTATACAGCCACTCACATGTACACTATTGTATACAGCCACTCACATGTACACTATTGTATACACTACAGCCACTCACATGTACACTATTGTATACAGCCTCTCACATATACACTATTGTATACAGTCACTCACATGTACACTATTGTATACACTACAGCCACTCACATGTACACTATTGTATACAGCCACTCACATGTACACTATTGTATACACTACAGCCACTCACATGTATACTATTGTATACAGCCACTCACAGGTACACTATTGTATACAGCCACTCACATGTACACTATTGTATACACTACAGGCACTCACATGTACACTATTGTATACACTCCAGCCACTCACATGTACACTATTGTATACAGCCACTCATGAATTCATACAACTTGAAATTTTCCACATTTTGTCATATTACAACCAAAAACGTAAATATATTTTATTGGGATTTTATGTGATAGACAAACACAAGGTGGCACATAATTGTGAAGTGGAAGGAAAACAATAAATGGTTTTCAATTTTTTTTTACAAATAACTATCTGAAAAGCATGGCGTGCATTTGTATTCAGCCCCCTTTACTCTGATACCCCTAACTAAAATCTAGTGGAACCAATTGCCTTCAGAAGTCACCTAATTAGTAAATGGAGTCCACTTGTGTGTAATTTAATCTCATTATAAATACTGTTCTGTGAAGCCCTCGGAGGTCTGTTAGAGAACCTTAGTGAACAAACAGCATCATGAAGGCCAAATAACACACCAGACAGGTCAGGGATAAAGTTGTGGAGAAGTTTAAAGCAGGGTTAGGTTATAAAAAAATATCCCAAGCTTTGAACATCTCATGGAGCACTGTTCAATCCATAATTCGAAAATGGAAAGAATATGGCACAACTGCAAACCTACCAAGACATGGCCATCCACCTAAACTGACAGATGGATGGCAAGGAGAGCATTAATCAGAGAAGCAGCCAAGAGACCCATGGTAACTCTGGAGGAGCTGTAAAGATCCACAGCTCAGGTGGGAGAATCTGTCCACGTGACAACTATTAGTTGTGCACTCCACAAACCTGGCATTTTTGGAAGAGTGGCAAGAAGAAAGCCATTATTGAAAGAAAGCCATATGAATTCCCATTTGCAGTTTGCAAGAAGCCATATGGGGACATAGCAAACATGTGGAAGAAGGTGCTCTGGTCAGATGAGACCAATGTTGAACTTTATGGCCTAAAAGCAAAATGCTATATGTGGTGGAAAACTAACACTGGACATCACCCTGAACACACCATCCCCACCGTGAAACATGGTGGTGCAAGCATCATTTTGTGGGGATGCTTTTCTCCGGCAGGGACAGGGAAGCTGGCCAGAATTGATGCGAAGAGGGATGGGGACAAATACAGGGCAATCTTAGAAGAAAACCTGTTAGAGTCTGCAAAAAGACTTGAGACCGGTGTGGAGGTTCAACTTCCAGAAGGACAATGACCCTAAACATACAGCCAGAGCTACAGTATGTCACAAAAGTGAGTGATACACCTCACATTTTTGTAAATATTTCATTATATCTTTTCATGTGACAACACTGAAGAAATGACACTTTGCTACAATGTAAAGTAGTAAGTGTACAGCTAGTATAACAGTGTAAATTTGCTGTCCCCTCAAAATAACTCAAAACACAGCCATTAATGTCTAAACCACTGGAAACAAAAGTGAGTACACCCCTAAGTGCAAATGACCAAATTTGCCCTACTTAGCCATTTTCCCTCCCTGGTGTCATGTGACTCATTAGTGTTTCAAGGTCTCAGGTGTGAATGGGGAGCAGGTGTGTTAAATTTGATGTTATCACTCTCACTCTCTCATACTGGACACTAGAAGTTCAACATGGCACCTCATGGCAAACTCCCTGAGGATCTGAAAAAAAGAATTGTTGCTCTACATAAAGATAGTCTAGGCTATAAGAAGATTGCCAAGACCCTGAAACTGAGCTGCAGCAAGGTGGCCAAGTCCATACAGTGGCAGAACCGTTAGAAGAATATCGGATCTGATAGAAATACATCTCGTTGTTAAGAAAAAAAGTCTAGGAGTCCCTCAAACGGTACTCCACGGTACAACTTGAAGATCACAGGTCATACTCTCTCACTCTCACTATTGTAGTTTAAATTGTGTGGACGAGGGGTAAGTGTGGACTCTGGAACTTTGTGATTACTCAGTGTACTGTGGTCCCTCCCTTTTACCGATTCATCCCGTTTAAACCAGTAAACGTGAATCCCCACATGAGTGAAAACAAAGGTCACCAAATCTGTAATTACCGACACAAAACTCAATAAAACTCCCCTGTCGTTTAAATGTGACAATATGATCGACATGTGAATGATGAAATGTAA
>BLSH010160178.1:313286-327339 GCA_018402905.1 Glandirana rugosa
AGGCGTGCATTGCAATGCTATTATGGCGCCCTCATCGTACACGTTCAGTGTCATCAAACAGAGCACCCTGCTGGCCCCAAAGAGAACTGCACTGGTTTGTTCGCACATCCCCGGCTCTGCGGGCGGGGCTAACAGTGTTGCTTCACCAGGTAGCAGGGCTCCTGGACCACGGCTTATTAGCATAAGGGGCGGGGCCGTACTTGACGCGACCTCTTTCTGTGTGCGGGCTATTAGCATAGGGGGCGTGACGGTGGAACCGGAAGTCTCTTTGGCTGCACAGTGGGGTGAGAGAGCAGAAGGCTGTGTGTGTGCGGATGTAGTGAGTGTCCATGGGGCAGTCATTGTATGAGGACATGGGGGGCATTCTGTGTTATTGGTGTGAATGTATGACAAGGGTTGTCCTGGGTATGTACTGTAATGGAGGGAGGCCTGGGGGTGTCATGCAATGTGTGCTGACGTAGGTCGAGGCACTGTACAGTCCTGGCTTTGTGAGCTTAGTGTGAAGCTAAGGCAGCCAATCAGGAAGTAGGGATGAGCTCATAGTGTAACACAGGTCACCCCTTGGCAGTCCATGAAAGTCCTGTCCATGCACCTCTGAGCAGCAAGGAGCTGGCCCTGTGTGATTTTCAGAGACGTGGGGCGTTATAGTACGTTGGGGCGTACTATACTGTGGGTGTGTTGTAGCACACTATAGATCAGGGGTAGGCAACCTTAGCAATTGTAAACCTTTTTTTTTCTTCTTTAAAATAACAAACATGTCCTACTTACCTTCCTCTGTGCAGTGGTTTTGCACAGAGTGGCCCCGAACCTCCTCTTCTGGG
Source organism: Glandirana rugosa (assembly GCA_018402905.1). NCBI lineage: Eukaryota > Metazoa > Chordata > Amphibia > Anura > Ranidae > Glandirana > Glandirana rugosa. The sequence goes on from BLSH010160178.1 coordinate 314,108, forward strand.
GTTCTCCAGCGGCGCTCCTGGGCCCTCCTCCGCATCAAGTGACCCTTCAGGGAAAGCTTCCCTGGGCACACACGTGCGGGCGCGCTCCCGTGTCCTGCTGTTTGCATGTATTCACACAAACAGCCAGACTCGGCCCCTGAGTCACTGGACATGATTGACAGCAGCAAGAACCGGCTGGAGCAGATTGCCCGTAGCCGCCGGGGGGGGGCACATCACCACTGAGAAAAAGTTTTTCACCTTAATGCATAGAATGCATTAAAGCGAAAGACCACTAGGCTTTACAACCCCTTTAACCACTTCAATACCAGGCACTTCCCGCCCAGAACAATTTTCAGCTTTCAGTGCTGTTGCGCTTTGAATGAGAATTGCGCGGTCGTGCAATGCTGTACCCAAACAACATTTTTATCATTTTGTTCAGCAAATAGAGCTTTCTTTTGGTGGTATTTGATCACCCCTGCGTTTTTTAGTTTTTGCACTACAAATAAAAAAAGACCGAAAATTTTGAAACAAAAAAAAGTTTTTTTTCTTTGTTTCTGTCACAAAACTTTGTATAAGTACATTTCTCCATCACTGACGGGCACTGATAGGTGGCACTGGTGGGCACATGGCACTGGTGCATATAGCACTGTTAGGGATGGCACTGGCAGGCATCACTACTGTGTACTGTATACCCCTTATGTGGTGGTCTAATGTGGGGTCCATGGGGGGCATCCAGATCTTCTCCCTGGTGGTCCATGAGCGGCCTCCTTATGTTGTTCCTGGGTGGGGGGGGGGGTGCTCCCAGATAGTCCTGGCCGGCTCCCTGGTGGTCCCCCGTGAGGTGAGCAGCTGATCGGCTCTGCACTACAGAGTAGAGGAAAAGCTGATAAACGGCTCTTCCTGTTTACACTGTGATCACCCATGATTGGTCACAGCTGATCACATGGTAAAAAGCATTTTATCTCAATCGGTAATGCGGTGGGTCAGACTGACCCACTGCACCATCGATCAACGCGATGCGCGCCCCTTTGTCAATAGGCCGGGCGGCAAGTGGTTAAAGAGCTAGAGATCTACTTGAACAACATGGGAGAAGTCAGAGATTAAGGATGGGCTCGGGCGTGTTTGCAAGTGCACGTGCCCAAGCCTGCTGGGAAGTGAACCCTGCACTGCGCCAATCACAAGCAGTGAGACATTTCCCTGATGTGCGGCTGCAGCGATCGGGGAATGTCTCATTGCCTCTTATTAGCGCAGTGCAGGGTTCGCTTCCCGGCAGGCTCAGGCACGTGCACTTGCAAACACGCCCGAGCCCATTCTTATCTGATATCACCGGGCACGTTTAAACCTCTAATTGCCGTACTACCGTGTCGCAATCACGGGTTTACATCAGGTGATGAGGGGATAACATATTGCCTCCTAACTACCTGTCCAACACATGCGGATTGCTTTCCAGAGGAGCAGCAGTGTCTGCTGCACTTGTGAATGAGCCCTAATTGCATTCAGCAGCGGCACCTTTAGGGCTCATTCACACTTAAAGTCAGTGGGTGGTAAAGCCCAGACTGCAATCTACCAGTCACTTGTCTGCGATCTACAGGTTGCTGACCCCCGCTATAGATGTACAATGAGGGTGCCATAATGGCATTGCAATGCACACCTATAGTGTGTCACCATACATTACAGTAAAGCATCCTATAAGCTGGGTTCGACACACATTACGGTGTGACTGAGCCTGAAATGTTTGTGTCGCTGGGCTGGAGTAGCCTGCTTTCAGGCGCAGATTGCTTGCTTGCTTGTAGGTCTAGTTTACCTTTAGGACCACACCCATATTATGGGTGTAATCTGCAACATGGCTGCATTCCCTAAGCAAGCAGGGAAAGAGTTTGCTAGCCAGAAGTCAGTAATTTCTCCCATACATGCCAACTATGTGCAGGGTGGGATCTCCATGGTTGACTATTGTATTCAGACATCCATGGTGCTGCCCAACAAGGATTCCATCGAATGGGGCGCACTCACTTTTCAGCAGACCATTCTCCACCCAGCTCAGTGGATTTTAAAATGCACTTTTGTTGAGCTAGGTGGTGCTTGCATGCCCATCTGCGGCTAGAATTTTGTCCAATTCAATAGAAGTCGGCCAACATTCAAGTTGTCTATGGCCAGCATTACAAGTGACAGGATCACTATGCAGGGGCAAACAGGAAAGTGAAATACTCGTCTACTTCCATGGGTTGCTCCTTTAGGCCTGATTCACACCTATGCATTTTTAGCGCATTTTGCAGATTTGCACAACAGTCCATTTAATATGGTTTCCTATGGAACCCGTTCTGTAGTGCAAAATGCACTAAAAATGCATATGTGTGAATCAGGCCTTACCGGCTGGATGAACAAGACACTGCTCCCTTGCTGGTGACCTAAGCCTCGTACACAAGCTTAGATTTCCGGATGATAGAACGTTCCTTTTTTGTTGGATGCTAGTCTCAAGGTCGAAAGTGAAGAGCATGCGTAGTGTTGAACGAACAATTTTTTTGAATGAAAATCGAACGTTGACTTGACGTACAAAAGTTTTTTTCCAGTCTGCACATCCAGCTTTTGTTGTCGGAAAAATGAAAATCGACTGTCGAAAGGAACATACCAACGATCCGAAAATAGGACGGTCGGTCGTCGTACGAAAATTTCCCGTCTGAAATTTGCATCGTGTGTATGGGGTTTTAGGCTGGCCATACATTATACAATTTTCTCATTCAATTTCTTTTAGGCTGGGTTCACACCTATGTGATTTGGATGCGGCTTAAACCGCATACAATTCGCAGGACACTTGAAAACACATTGTTTTCAATGTGTCCGGTTCACATATGTGCGGTGCATTCGCATTCCGCATTGCACAAAAAACATGTGCCTTTTCTGTGCAGTGCGGTGCGAATTTCCAGCCTGTTGAGTTCAATGGGAGCGCATCTAACACGGAGATGCACTCCGCACTGAACGGGGATATTTCCCCTGCTCGTGGCTCCTCCCCCATCTCTCCCCCCGCAGCTGCTGCGCTGTGGGAACGGACAGGAGCCGTCGAACGGTGGCTCCGCCCCTTCCCGGCAGCAGACAGGCTGGAATTCGCACCGGACAGGTGTGAATCCAGTCTTACATTTACCTTCAACTATGTAGTGCAAGGGCCTGCCCGATTGCATACAATTTGAAAGGGTTTAGATTTGACCTCATATTATAGGGTTTTGGTAAATCTAAAGGAAAGCTGAACAAGAAAATTGTATAGTGTATGTCGCACTCTGCAGCCTTTTTCCTCAGCTTTCTCCCTTATTTGGCCATCACAGGAGCAACACATGGAGATAGGTGAATTTTTCCTCAGCGATCCTGTGATTGCTAAGTTCTTGTGACAGGAGTTCAGCTTGAGCTACCAGGTCCATGCAGGCAGTCCGTGGAAGAGTAGAGGGACAGAACAGTTGCATGGACACAGCCGCTCTTCCCAGTCTAAAGGGTGTGCAGGTGAGCATCCCCTTACATAGACAGTGCGCGTTTTGGGGTCAAATTGGGACAAACAGCTTTGTGAGATGAGTGATCCATAGGAAGTTCTGTGTCACTAGTGACAACTCCCCAGTGCCAGGATCACCAACAGATAATTAACCTTTTCCTATGGAATCACTCTTGCTAGTGAGTGAGATTTTGCAGCGTTCCATGCCAGCAAGAGAATAATTCTGTTAAGGGAAGTGGTTGTGTCACCTAGATGATTTTGCTGCAAAGCTGGCCATCTAACATGTCTCTAAACCCTGGTTCACACCAGTGCGACTTTGAAGTCACTCTGAGTGACTATTCAGTGCTATTTAATTGTGGCTTGCTGACATTCTGTGCGACTTCATTTAACAGATGTCAATGCAAGTCACACAGAAATAGTGCAGGAACCTTTTTTAAATTTGCTGCGACTTTGAGTCGCACATATTTGAAAGGTTCCATTGCTGCTAATGGGGTGCGACTTGTCATATGACTATGAACTGACAAGTGGCACTGGTGTGAGCCAGGGCTTAGACTAAATACACACAGGGTGTTTAGCTCATGTATGGCAAATTCCAGTATTTTTATGTCCCCAGGAGGCTCAGTTGCAGCTTCCAGCCCTGCTGCCAATATCCTGTCAAAATCTATGACCCTCTGAAATATGCTGCGGATGGGCGCTTTAGTGTGTGGTACTTAAAGCCTCGTACACGTGATTCGATTGTCGTACGACCGCGCTTCTGATTTTTGTCAAAAGCGCGTGTCCATGATTTTGTAAAGCATACTGGCTGAAATTTTTCGTTCAACCTGAACTCAACGTCAGACGTGACGTCCTGTTTTTTGCATCTTTTTTTCCTTTCTGAGCATGCATAGTCTCGGTCGTGCAATATTTTTTTTTTTTCTTGTACGAAAACCGTACTAACGGAATGAAAATCAGACGTTGTGTTGCGACAAAAATTTACTAGTCTGCACATACAGCTTTTGTCTGACTAAAAAAGCAAATTGGCTGTTGAAAGGATCTTACTAACGGTAAGAATTTCGGACAACAGATTGTTGAAGGACAATTCCCGTCCGAATTTAGCATCTTGTGTATGGGCCTTAAGGCTGTATGCATCCCTGCTCACTTACCCTAGGTTTACACCTATGCGGCTGTGCTTTCTGAGTTTTTTTTTTTTCTGCATTTCCCCTGCGATTTTGCCATGTTTTGCGGGAAAATTTGTTGCTAGGCAGATTTGAAACCGCAGCAAAATCATGGCAAAAAAACACCTGGTGCAGCTCCATTGAAGTCTATCGCATGCAAAATGCAAACTGCAGTTTAAAAAAAGTCCCCAACCCTTTCCAAAAAACGCAAGGCTGCAAAACACACAGATGTGAACTACATCAATAGGAAACCATGTTAAATGGATTGTAGTGCGTTTCTGCAAACTGCAAAGCGCGGTAAAAAAACGCATAGGTTTGACCCTAGACTTAAAGTGGGCCTTCAACTGAAAGCAAACACATAACATGTCATACTCAAATTTGAGCTATGTATAGCAGGTTTAAGAGTGCTATGTTATCTGTATACTAGACAGACAGACACATATTTTGGCAGATAAAATAGTTTATGTACAATATATTAACCACTTCACCCCCGGAAGGATTTCCCAGGTTAGGACCAGAGCACTTTTTGCAATTCGGCACTGCGTTGCTTTAACTGAAAATTGCGCGGTCGTGTGACGTTGTACCCAAACAAAATTTGCGTCCTTTTTTTCCCACAAATAGAGCTTTCTTTTGGTGGTATTTAATCACCTCTTTGTCATTTCTGATCACCGCTATAGACAAAAAAAGTGTGACAATTTTGCAAAAAAAAACCAAAAAACAGTTTTTCTTACTTTTTGCTAAAATCCAAATCCAAAAAAAGGATAAAAAAACATTTTTTTCATCGGTTTTGGCTGATTTATATTCATATTTTTGGTTAAAAAAATCACAATCGGGGTTTGTTGATTGGTTTGCGCAAAAGTGGCCACATTTACGGCTGATGAGAATTAATTTCTGGGGTTCTTATCTTTTTATTTTGTACTAGTAATGGCGGCGATCTGCGATTTTTAGCGGTACTGCGATATTGGGACGGACATATCGGACCATTTTGACAGTTTTTTTGGGACCAATGACATTTATACAGCGATCAGAAATTTAAATATCCACTGATTACTGTGTAAATGTCATTGGCAGTGAACCTGCAGGGGGAGATCTAGGGGATAACAGTTTTCCCATAGGCGTGTTCTAACTGTGGGGGGGGCTGGGCTGCTATGGGCATAGGAGATCTAACTGATCCTAGTGACATGGATCAGTAGATCTTCTATGCCCGCGCTAACAGAGCGGGGAACCGCCGTGTTTACATTGGCGGTTCCCCGTTCTTTTTGCTGTGGCCGCTGTTCGCGGGGGACACCGGGTCCGCCCGAGCCGCGGGCACACTCCTCTGGAGTACGGCAGTGCACGCGTTTATTTACGGCAATTTGCGGGACGCATCCACACTGCCGCAGTAAATATACTGTGCGCGGTGTGGAAGTGGTTAAATGTAGCTGTTTAGCTGAAATTCGACAAATTAACCTATGTCCAGACTATGCACACTGAAGTATTTTACAAATTCTTTTATAACAAGACCTGAATCGCGTTTGTAACTATAGGCATTGTAGAGAAATGAATCTTAAAAATTTAAGATGGAAGCACTGAAATTGAAGGTTTTTTTTCTCCAATTACAATCTCTCTCCCCAAATGATGGCCCCCAGGCCTCATGTGGCTTGCTAGATTTTACCTGGCCCACAGCTGATGTCTCCACTTACCCTACCCGAGTACAGTCCTCCAGCTCAGATTTTTTTCCCTGCTGTGCTGTTTGCTAGGATTGCCAGCATCCAAGCAAACAATGACTTGCTTCCCCCTTTTCAGATCTGCTTCATCTTCCGACTCCTTCACTGCTGCTGCACAGCTACAGACATGCTGTAAAGAAGGGGAACTCTGAAGGGGACACTCTGACTGTGACTATGATAGAGACACTGTTGTAATGGGGGACACTGATGATAGGTGGGGACTATGATAGAGACACTGTTGTAACAGGGGACACTGATGATAGGTGGGGACTATGATAGAGACACTGTTGTAACAGGGGACACTGATGATAGGTGGGGACTATGATAGAGACACTGTTGTAACAGGGTACACTGATGATAGGTGGGGACTATGATAGAGACACTGTTGTAACAGGGAACACTGATGATAGGTGGGGACTATGAGAGAGACACTGTTGTAACAGGACACTGATGATAGGTGGGGACTATGATAGAGACACTGTTGTAACGGGACACTGATGATAGATGAGGAGTATGATGGAGACATTGACGTAAGGGGGACTTTGATGGGGACACTGATTTAATGTTAGCGATTTTGCTTTTCTAAAGTTCGTTCTTTTTTTTCTGAATCATATCCTGCTGATTACACAAAGAACTAAGACTAAAAGCTTTTATTTATTTAATTCATTATTAAAACTTTTTTTTGGCCCGTGAATGTATGTAAAATATACAATGTAGTCCTTGTATTGAAAAGCTCTTCAATTACAACTGACTCTTGGCAGCCTGCCCGCCCTCTAATGTAAACACACATCATACGTGTCTAAGCTTTTAGAAACCAGCAGAAACTGACTTTAGTGTTTTTTGTTGTGATCTTTGAGGACCTTTGAGAATGAATTACTTTACAGTACATGCAGCTGTAAAGGTCAGGGTTGGCTTTAAAGTGCCCTTATTGCTTGCAAAGTATATGTAAAAATATTGTCCATCTGGGCACAGGTCCTTTTTTAACGTTCCGTCTTTTAATTTGTATCCAAATGGAAATTATCCTATCGTTGAAAGACCCACCCTAAGGCTACTTTCACACTGGGGCGGTGAGAGGCGGTAGCGGTAAATCGCCGCTACGACGCTGCTATGCAGGCGGGAGCGGGGGCGCTTTTAACCCCCAAGAAGGGGTTAACAAGGGGGTTAAAAGCGCGACCGAGGCGGTGTACAGCCGCTCCGGGAGCGCCGTCCATTGCTTTCTTGTACACACCGCTCCGTCCCAAAGATGCGGCTTGCAGGACTTTTCTCATCCAGCAAGCGCACCGCCCCAGTGTGAAAGCACTCTGGCTTTCACACTTGGGAGAATGGGGGGAGAGTTTTCCTGGTGCTACATAGGCGCAATTTTTAGCACCGCATCGCCTGAAAAACGTTTGTGTGAAAGTAGCCTACATTTATTGCAGTTACCATGAAGTTTAATTTCATCTGAAATCTTTTAACTCCTGTGATGCCTGTTACTTTATGTGAATCAAAGACAAGATTATCATTATACCAAGGTGTGCTGGTGAGGACCCTTATTTTACAACCTTCTAGCTTTTGTCTGCCTTTTTGATTATCTGATGGTGCATGTATTTTCATTACGATTTAAGAGGAACTGAAATCTGGTGGCTGTACTCAAAAAAGACAGGCAGAGGGCAAAGGATTAGTCCGGCGGTATTGCTTGTGGTCTCCCTGCCACTGGTCTTTTCACCATCACTGACTTACCATGCCTTGTTCTGCACTGTCTTTGCATTGAGATGGCCATGTTGGTAGAGGCAGGGCTTTGCTTCCTCATGTCAAAGTCTCCAGCAAGCTGAACTGTGAGCAGCACTGTAATGACCTCACCAGATCTTCCAAAACGATTCGTTTAGGGCAGCAGTTATTTTTTTGTTGCTCTTCTATTCTTATAAGGTGACCTTGGGTGTTCTGAAAGGTGCCTATAAATAAAATGTATTGTTATTATAACGCATTGCAGATATACGGCTATGAGGCTTTAGGTTCAGAAGTGCCTAGGCATGCTCTCATACTGGAAAGTTCACTTCTTTTTCAGGAGGAGTTTCAAACAAAAGATACATTTTCAGAGCACTGCTTCAACACAAATAATATTTCTAGATGTTTCCTATAACAAAGCAGGTCTTCACGTTTTGAGTTTAAAGAGAAGTATGGCTGAAGCTTTTTTGGCCATACTTCTCTTCTGGGTCATAGAAGTACACTTATTTTTGCACTGCTGTGACCCAGATTCAGTTCAGTGGTCTGCTTTTGTCACAGAGCTGGTCCAGGCTCTGCAAGTATCTTGCTTTGAGTCTAGGTTCACACTGCTGCGGGTTAGAAATTGTGCAAACCGGCAATGCAGTCTGACTTTGGGGATGATTTGACAGACATCTGTGTGGGTTCATGTACAGATGTCTATTCAAATCGCCCTGAAGCCGCCAAAAGTAGTACAGGAACTACTTTTGGGAATCGGTGCGGCACCACAGTGTCGGTGCTGCACCAATTCAGATGGTACCATTGCTGGCAATAGCCGCCGATTTGGTATACGATTTGACATGTCAAATCACATGCGAAATCGGCCGATGTGAATGTGGGCTTAAGTTCGGAATCAAGCCAAAAGCCTGAACTGGCAGCTGACTCAGCCTCTCAGTGCACCACCAGATCCTGAGCCAGTCACTCCTGCCTCCTCCACAGCCTGGTGCTCCAGTGAGCACTGAAGGGGCAGAGCCCCAAGTCGGTGACTGACAGTCATCAGCTCTTTGCTCAGTGAAGACCGAAAGCTGAGTGATTAGTGGCCATTTGATTGCTCAGTTCTTGGTCTTGGAGCCGGTGGGGGATCGACGCTGCAGCTCCATAAAGGGGTATGTTTGTTTATCTTCAAGATATCCCGCACGTCTCCTTTCAGTTCCACTTTAAATATTTCTCAAGTGCCGTGGTTTTGTTGTACACAGGACTAAATAAGCAGATTTTTTTTCCACTTGTGCACATCTAATTGTTTAAACCCTGTTTAACATATATATGAAGTGAAAAGATTGTTCCTCTTTATAAGTTATTACTCTCGTACTTCAAAGGTTACATGAACAATTCTTGACACTTCAGAAAGCTTATTATTGCTCATTCATTACCCAAACACTATGGCTTGTTGCTTGAATCATCTTTGCAGTGGCATGTAAATTTGCATATTGTGTGGGAACTTATTTTAATAGACAACCTGGTAGGTGTGCGGAGAATATGCTGAATTCACTGGTGTATGAGACAGGCTTTATTTCTGGCTCTTTCTCAGGGCTGGCCATTCTTGGCATGGTGATAAATGTCTAGCAAGGATGCCAATTACTGCACCCTCTGTAAGCACACACAAGCTACTGCAGGAATTTACAGTTCACAGCTGGACCAGTGCTAAGGTATGATCTACTCTATTACTGAGCCATGCTGGTGTATCGCTGTGCTTTCAACAAGAACATAGATGTGTCTGGGTGCTCACTCAGAAATGCAATTTAAAATGTGCCCTCTGCTGTTGCCCCTTCAGTATGTATGGAGCACACGTGCAGCGATGCATTTGTTCCCTTTATTTTGGCCAAAAGGGGAAAATGTGTTTTTAATGCACTATGTTATCGGGGACAGTAGAAGTGTTCATTGTGCTTAAAGTGATTGTAAAGTCTCATTTAAAAAAAAAACAAAAAAAACAAACCTCATACTTGCCTCCTCTGTGCAGTTGGTTTTGCACACAGCATCCCGGATCCTCCTGGCCCCTCCCTCCTATCGAGTGACCCCTTAGCCAGCAGCTTCCTATGGGGGCACCCGAGCTGAGTCAGAGCTCCATGTATCCATTAGGACATGGAGCCCCCACCTGGCCCCACCCCCTCTCTCCCTTGATTGGCTAACTGAATTTGATTGACAGCCGCGGAAGCCAATGGCACAGCTGCTGTGTCTCAGCCAATCAGGAGGAGTGTCCTGGTCGGCTTAGACACTTGTGGACATAGCTGGAGAAAGAGGGGGCTCAGGTAAGTAATTAGGGGGTGCTGGGTTGCTGCTACACACTGAAGTTTTTATCTTAATGCATTAAGATAAAAAACTTTCTGCCTTTGCAACTCCTTTAACTGCTTGCAGACCAGCCGCCATCATTATACGGCGGCAGGTCGGCTCCCCTGCGCGAGTCGCCATAGCTGTACGGCGGCTCGCGCAGTTGCGTGCAGGAGCGCGCCTGCTGTGTGAGCGTGCTTGCTGGTTGGGCAGACTTGATGTCCACCAGCGACTCGCAATCACCTGGGCAGAGGCAGAATGGGTATCTGCCGATGTAAACATGGCGGATCCCCATTCTGTCAGGGGACATGAGACAGATCTACTGTTCCCTGTGATCGGTACCTTCAGATCTGTCATGTCCCTGCCAGCCCAGCCCCCACTCAGTTAGAACACAGTGAGGGGACACGCTTAACCCCTTGATCACCCCCTACAGTTTAACCCCTTCCTTACCAGTGACATTTATACAGTAATCCGTGCCTATTTAAAGCTCTGATCGCTGTATAAATGTCATTGGTCCCAAAAAAATGTGAAAAGTGTCCATTATATATGTGAATGTGTGTGTGTTTATGCATTTTTTTCCCATTGTTGTCCCCCCATGTGGTGGGAGGTATCAGCTGTGCATTATGTGTATGGGTTAAGCCTGCTTGCTTTCTAGCAGCTATGGGCGTACAATGTCAGGCCCACCCACTGGCTCATTGGTAGGGATGGGAGGCAGGCTGCTAATGATCTGGGACCATTTAGGAGTTGACATGACACTGGGCTAGTTCAGTTCTGAGGAAGGGAGCTTGACACCCGAAATGCGTTAGCTTTCCAATCCGATGTTTTCATGATTGGACTCACTGCCCAAGGCTGAATCATATGAGTTACTTGCCTGCTTGTGAGTATCCATTTGCTATTGGCGATTCAATAAATTGTGTGGTGGTAAAGCATGAGGAGTTGCGCTCTCTTGTGTATGTGTGTTTTATCATACATATCAGTTTGACAATGGACTTCAGTCAATTCCTGGTTATGTTTTCAGTCTACTTAGGCCCTGCAATGTTTCCGATTCCTTTGAAGAAGAGAAAGAAGGAAATTCCGGTTCCCATAGATCTAGAAGCTTCAGCTGGCTTATTCCCTGGGGTCTGCATATTCTTGGTGGAACGCAGGATGGGAGCAGCACGACGGGGATTCCTTACAGCACTGGCACAGAGGAAAGGGTTCACTGTGGTACAGGAGTACAGGTACGTTTCAAAAAGGAGGCACTACATCAGTAAAAGAAGTCCATTCTTTCTTGGACATCACGGGACACAGAGCAGGCTAGATATTCTATATATACTGGGTTATACGCCTCCTATAGGTGAATGGACACTGGTAATCAATAAAAAACAGACAGGAAGTTCCCCCTCCTATATAACCCCTCCCACACTGGGAGCACTTCAGTTTTTTGCCAGTGTCTTGAAGGTGGATGGTCACGTCTACAGCTCTGTGGAGCTTCTATGTTGGTTCCCACACAGGTTCTTTTAGAATCAGGGACAGCCTTCATATCGGATCCATTTCAAACGGCATTAAGCTAAGATAAATGGTACCCGCGCCTCGCTAAGAAGACAGAAGAAACGGCAAGGTTTTGCCTGTAAGCGACCATATATGGTGCTGGATCCTGCGGTTAGGTAAACCTGGAACATTGAACCAAGGTACGCCTGCAGGGTGGGTGGACCCTCAGAATGGCTACCCGGTCCTTGAAGGTTCTTGAGACAAAGCCCGCCGTGATAGGTGAAGGTTGTGCCCGCAGTCTCCTCCAGTCCAGGCCCTGCGACGAGGAATGGTGAGTAATCCCCAATGGGGATAATGTTACTGAACCCAGCTGGCTTCCTGCAAACATGGGAAAAAGTTTGTTTAAATTTTCCTTCCTTTTGCCTGCACTTCTTTTTTCTCACCACCAGAGGGCTCAGCTCGAAAGACACAGTCATGCTTGGTCTTGCCTGCAGTTCATGTGAAGCTGCAACCAGGAGGAGCCTGCGCCAGTACTAATCTGTCTTTTCACTAGGTAAGTGAATGGATGATCGCAGGGAGTCAGAACAGGGCTGGAGAGCAGGCTAAAGATCCTCCTGGTGACACGTGAGTCTAGGGGTGGGAGCTGAGTCAGGCTGGGCCGGAAGCTGGGTTCAGGGAACGTGGGCAAAGCAGTGCATGCACTAGCAGCCATGGCTTCCAAGAAGAACGGGGGGGGGGGGCGCGGGGGAGCAAAGCCGCTTGTAATAAGGCAAGAGGCACAGGTGGGTTACCACAGCCCTTGCTGAGATAGTCGGACCACTGCTGCCATTGCTTCCCCTGAGAGACCGGAAGCGACCCGGCTATCTGAGCCACTGTGGCTGTCTGGTATGGTAGCTGACCCCTCATTTGTTTCCTCACAGTATGTTACTAAAGATAACCTGTCGGCAGCCTTTGCTGGGCTTAGAAACCAGGATTGCCGTTATGATTGCTTCTACCACACAGGGTGAGAAGCGTGACAGGTCTCCTTCCCCTAACCCTCCGATTCTGGAGTGAGAATGGGTTGATAAGGTAGAGGAGGTAGCTACAGGGGATCTGGCCGATTCTTTTGCAGACACTTCCACTTCAGAGAGTCCTGAGCCAGAAGAATCCCCAAGGACACCTGCCTCTCAATCTCAGAGGCTGCTGATCCAGGTACTTGCACATAAGGTACGTGCAGCATTCAGGTTACCTCCAGCGGAGAGTCCTCTGAATGTGTATTCCTCCCTTGGGTGATTAAAATACCACAAGGTGCGCAGGGATTCGCTTTGCACTCTTTCCTTGAGAGCGCGATATATGCTGACTCGGTGCACCCGGACAGATTGTTTCTTCCTTCTAAAATATCCTATGCAGGGAAGCTTTTTGAAAGGGGGGGGGGGGAGTACCAGCTGTCCATGCAGCAGTCACACC
>BLSH010160178.1:327349-343690 GCA_018402905.1 Glandirana rugosa
GGAAAGCTTTTTGAAAGGGGGGGGGAGTACCAGCTGTCCATGCAGCAGTCACACCCCTAAGTAAATCCCTGGCCTGCCCTGTTGATAATGCCCAGGTGTTAAGGACCCTTCGGATAAATAGCTGGAGTCCTTATTAAAGGCTTCTTTTTTCTTGGTTGGGCATCAGAGCTTATTTTTTTTTACTGTTCTGAAGCAGCATAGAAGCCGCATTGGATGCATATGTGTTTGGCTCATCCTGCTTGGGCCCAGTTGCAGTTGAACAGGGGCATGCTTGCAAACTGGCTTAAACGCATGGTTGCTAAAAAAGCACATCTGCCTAAATGAATGTTTGCTGGAGCACGTGTTTGCTTAAACCACATTTATTAAAATATGTTTGTTAAACATGGTTGTTAAAACACAGGGTTGTAAAGCAACACATGCCGCATAAACGCGGGTCGCATACAGGCTTGTGTTGCATAGACTTGTCGCATAGGTGCATGTTGCATAGAGACTTGTGTCCCATGGAGACGCGGGTCGCATGGGCCTGTGACGCATTGAGACTTGTGTCTGCATGGGCGCGTGTCTGCATAGGTCGCATGATGCATAGCACACATGATGCAGAGACACCTGATGCCTATGAATGCATGTGTATAAACAGATGCCTGCTTACTTACATAGGCACGTTTTGCATAAACACATGCCTGCTTGCTCACTACTCAAACCTATTACGGTCCAGAGGCAAAACGGGGAGGTAAGGCCTATTCTAGATCTCAAGGTCCTAAACCAATTTCTTGTGGTATGGCCATTCTGCACTGAGTCAATCCGCTTTGCCTCGCTCTAGGAAGGAGATTTTTTGGCATCAATAGACATCAAGGATGCATATTTGACTGTGCCAATTTTGCTACCTCGTCAGAGTTTTTTTTGCATTTGCGATAGAAGAACAGCGCTACCAGTTCTGGCTCTGCCTTTCAGGATCGCAATAGCTCCCTGAATCTTCATAAAGATTCTGGCTCCAGTGCTGGGCCTTCTAGGGTCACAAGGGGGCCTAATAATGGGATGCCTGGACAACCTCTTGCTCAGAGATCAGTCTCGGTGCAGACTCGAGCAGAATCTGACCCTAACAATCCTGGAAAGCAGGGGTTGGGTCATGTATGTAGGGTATTCCTTACTAGACCCAGTTCAGTCTCTGGAATATCTAGGTCTATAGCTAGATACGGTCCAAGCAAGGATACTCACTGAGAGGATCAGTGACCTCAAGGGAAAATGGTAGCTTCTTTCGAGGCAGTTCCCTATACACAGTGCCACTCCAGGGTGCTTCAAAGCAACATCCTGGCAGAGTGGAACAGACTATTGCAGACTTTGGATTCCTGCATATCCTTATCTCCCAGGCCTCAATGGAATCTTGCCTGGTGGTTAGTAAACCATAATCTGTCTCAGGCCGGATCTTTTCTTCTAGTGTCTTGGAATATTGTGACCACAGATGCATGTCTTGTAGGCTGAGGAGTGGTCATGGGGGACTCCACGGTCCAGGGCAGGAGGTCCTTGGTGGAGCAGAGATTGCCCATAAACCTCCTAGAGCTATGAGCCATTTGGTTAGCTCTGAGGGATTGGACACCCAAGTTGCAGGGCTACCTGGTAACGGTACAAGACCACGGCAGTGGCAAGTTTGCAAGACTCTGCAGTTCACATCCCAGGCGTGGGAAAAATTGAAAGGCGGACTTCTCAGCCGCCAACAGATACACCTGGGAGAGTGGTCACTGCAGCCTGAAGTGTTTCGGGAAATTTGCCTCTGCTGGGGGATGCCAGAGGTTGATCTACTGGCATCCTGATTCAACAACAAAAGTCCATTTGTTTGTGTCCCGAGCAGGGGATCCTTGGGCTATAGGCGTAGGGGCTCTGGTGATTCCATCAGCCCAGTTTTCCTTGATTTATACCTTTCCTCCAATCTCTTTGCTACCACATCCCTTGCGCAAAATTTGGGAGGAGGCGGCGACAGTCATTCTGGTGGCACCAGATTGGGCCAGGAGCCCTTTCTACCCAGAGATAATGAGGTTACGGCAGACAGGCCTTGCCAGCTTTCGGTCCGATCCAATCTACTCTCCCGGGGTCCTATATTGCACCCGAATTTAAACTAAGCTGATGACATGGCGATGGAAGCCATGGTATTGAGAGATCCTGGGGTTTTTGGGTCCTGTGTTGTCTACAATGGTAAACGCTAGAAAGCTAGTCGCCGGGAAGATTTATCACAGGGTCTGGAAGGCTCACATTGCGTGGTGTGAGGCCAGGAAAAGGCATCCCTACAAGTATGTGATTGGTAAAATGCTAGCCTTTTCTTCAAGCAGGAGTAGACTTGAATCTGGTTTTGACTACAAAGGACAGGTTTCTGCCTTGTCCATATGTTTCAGAAGTCTTTGACTTCTCGCTCCATGATCAGGCCCTTTCTTATAGGGGTAACTCATCTGTTACCCCCTGTTAGATTTCCTCCCTGTCCATGGGATTGAATCTGGTTTTGTCAAAGGACAAGTTTCTGCCTTGTCCATATATTTTCAGAGGCCTTGGCTTCTCACTACTTGATCAGGGCTTGTCTACAAGGGGTAACTCGGCTGTTACCTCCAGTTAGATTGCCTCCCTGTCCAGGGGATTTGAATTTTGTTTTGTCAGTGCTGCAGAAACAGCCTTTTGAACCCAATAGGCAGATTCCCTTGGTCTTTTTGACTGGGAAACTAGTCTTTTTCTTTGCCATCGCCCCAGCCAGAGGGGTTTCAGAGTTGGCAGCTCTTTCTTGTAAAGAGCCAGACTTGAGATTGCACCAGGATAAGGTGGTGTTGTGGCCTCTTCCATCCTTCCTACTGAAGGTAGTGTTGGCCTCTCATCTCGATGAAGATATTATGTTACCTTCTTTTTATTCTCAGCCCTCCTCACCGGAGCTCTCTGCATGTGGTGCATGCTGTTAAGATCTATCTGTAGAGATCTGCAGACATCAGTAGGACTGATGCCTTTTTTGTTGCCTGAAGGGTCGGACGGCATCTAGGGCAGCTGTTCTCACTGTGGATTAGCCAGCTGATTACTCAAATTTATGGTTAAAAGGAGAGAGCTCCCCCATTCAGGGTGAGAGCTCTTTCCTCCAGGAGATGAGGACCTCCTGGGCTTCTGCCACCAGACGTGGCACAGATTGTGAGGCCGCTACATGGTCTTCAGTACATACATTCACAAGATTCTATCAGGTGGAGGTTAGAACAGCGGAGGATTACGCTTTTTGGCCACAGCATATTAAGGGCTACGGTTTAATTGGAGTTGTGTCTCCCTCCACTCAGGCATTGCTGTGGGACATTCCAGTATGTATAGAATATATAACCTGCTCTGTGTCCCATGATGTCAGAGAAAGAAAATTGTATTTTTTTATACATACTTACCTGTAAAATCCATTTCTTTCGAAGGACATCACGGGACACAGAGGTCCCTCCCCTCTTTGTCTTGTGGAGTTCATTGCTTGCTACAAAACTGAAGTGCTCTCAGTGTGGAAGGGGTTATATAGGATTACTAGTGTCCATTCACCTATAGGTGACGCATAACCCAGTATGTATAGAATATATAGCCTGCTTTGTGTCCCCTGATGTCCTCAGAATGAAATGGATTTTACAGGCAAGTATGTATAAAAAATCCAATTTTTGGGAGAAAAAAGATAGCAAATAAAAAACAATATAGCATTTACAATTGCGACACAAATTCTAATGAAATTTATTGTTATTAAAAATGACATTTTTCTTTTCAATCTGCAGCGTTGTAAATTTCTGTAAAATTCAATGCAGTATTGCTACCTGGAGGCGTTCTGTACACAGAATGCCCCCCCAGAAATGTAATTTCCTGCTTGTGTGATTGGCTCACTGAATTTCCCAGAAGTGTGCGCTAAGATACAAGTCAGATTTCAGACATCCCCTGCAACAAAAATGTAACTTTTGGTGAGATACTCCCAAAGGGAAATCACCTCTAAAGAAACGCAGACCCTGCCACTTTCCTCATTAAAGCCTTGCAAGTGCAGCAGCTGATTGACAATTATTATTTTTACTCCCATTCATATTCACTTTGCACATGGACACCGAGAAACAAACTCTTATTTCCTATCTATAAATCTTCTATCTCGTACGCAAGCCCCTAAACATCGAACCTTTCCAGAACTTTAATTTCTTTGTTTGTTACTGCTAGCTGCTGCCATCTTGCCTATGGCAGTATTCTGTTTAGCAGCTTCAGAGCCATTTCTCCAATGCTTGTTTGTTTGCATTTTGTCCTGTTGGTATGAACTGTCATAACGGGTCTATGTAGCAAAGTAGTCATAGAGGCGCTCAGCAGGTTCAGGGCTGTTATAGCAGAGAGAACACCATTTACCCTGCTGCTGGGAGAAGGGATCTGCAGTCATAAATAGTTGCAGGAAGCAATGCAGGCTTCTGTACTCTCAGCCTCCAACACTCCAGATAGTTTCCCATCTGAAGGAAGATGAGAGATATCTGGCTTTCCAAGGAAACAAGGCAAGACCTTAGTGAAGGGATGGAAGGTGAGCAAGATAAAATTACCTGTTTTATTATGTATAAGCAGGGAAAGTGCGGGGTAATGACTGTGTCTTTTAAAGGAAAAGTCCAGCCAAAGCTCGCTTGGTTGTACGTCTCCAATTGCCACAGGAGTGCAGTTCATTTGCGTTCCTGTGACCCGCTTTCAGCAGATAGTGGGCTGAAGTCCCCTCTCTGCTGTCGTCATGGATATCCGTCCAGGCACCGTGTCATCCCAACAAAGTCTGGATCTGCCAGGTGCCTGGACTGACACCCGTCTCAGTCTCTCATCAGACTGATGCTGCATCCACCTAGGTAAGATGTATTAATCTCCAAAAAAAAAGCTTTACTTCTCTCTTAAATATATTGCTTAATAGCCACAAATGATATAAAACACCTTGTGTGCACCAAATGCCTGTACAGACCCAGATATTGCTTTTTAACCGCTTGCCGGCGGCTGATCGGCAAATGACGGCGACAAAGTGGCTCTGTAACGCGAATCGCCCACTGTGTTCGGGGGGGGGGCAGGGAGCGGGTGCGGTGGCTTCGATTGCCGCCGGCCACCCGCGATGCCCCCCCGGAGTGAAGGAGCGGAGGTCCGTGTAAGTAAACACGGACCTCCGCTCTGTGTGAGGGGGAAGGGCTGTGATCACAGCCTTCCTGTACGTGAAGGCTGTGACCACTTCCCTTCCCCAGCTAGGCAAGCCCCCATACAGTTAGAACACGCCCAGGGAACATGGTTAACCCTTAGCGCGCCCCCTGCAGGTTAACCCCTTCACTGCCAATGGCATTTACACAGTAATCAGTGCATTTTTATAGCACTGATCGCTGTATAAATGCCAATGGTCCCAAAAAAGTGTCAAAACGTTCCGACATGTCCGTCCCAATATCGCAGTACCGCTAAAAATCGCAGATCGCCGCCATTACTAGTAAAAAATAAAAACCCCAAAAATGAATTCTCATCATCCGTAAACGCGACCACTTTTGCGCAAACCAATCAATAAACGCCGATTGCGATTTTTTTTTATCGCAAATATGAGGAAGAATATAAATCGGCCAAAAACGGTGAAAAAAAATATTTTTTTATATTTTTTTTTTGGATTTGTATTTTAGCAAAAAGTAAGAAATTTGGGTTTTTTTGCAAAATTGTCGCTCTTCTTTTGTTTATAGCGGCGTTCAGAAATGACGCAGAGGTGATCAAATACCACCAAAAGAAAGCTCTATTTGTGGGAAAAAAAGGACGCAAATTTCGTTTGGGTACAACGTCGCACGACCGCGCAATTGTCAGTTAAAGCGACGCAGCGCCGAATCGCAAAAAGGGCTCAGGTCCTAAAGCTGAAAATCCTTCCGGGGCTGAAGTGGTTAAATGTAGTGGTGATGTGCAATTCTGGAACAACTATTGGAACTTCCGCTCATTGGATTCCTGGCCTTCTGGTTCCACATTTCACACCTTTTGGGGGGAGGGGGGAGAGTATATCCTGTCCCCACTTCTGGAAGACTGGGCCACGGCAAATTACGTCAGCAGCTCGGTCCCCGTTGTCCTTCCTCCTCTTCTGCGGGGGAGTGAAAGAGTGCAGCGTGCTTCGCGCATGTGCAGTAGGGGCAGGGCCGTGAAGCGGAGAGGCTATACTGCCGGGTTCCCTTAGCAACAATGGCCGTGGCAGCACCCATCCAGCCAATCCGAAGATCGCCTGCGGTGTCAACATCACTGGACTCCAGGACAGGTAAGTGTCCTAATGTTAAAAGTCTGCAGCTAGAGTACGTGTAGCTGCTAACTTTTAATTTTTAATCTGAACTACATCTATTAATTTAATGGTTTAAAAAAAAAAAAAAAAAAGTTGCATTCCTGGCATGCCGGGATTGCTCTCTCACACGTGCGTGTGCTTTTAACTAAACTGTCAAATTATCAAATGGCTGGAATTGATCACATGTGCATGTCCATGACAGTTGCAGATCCAGCTGAGGCTAAGTTGGCAGCCTCTTTGGCTGAAAACGATAGGAGGGTTTAGCTCCGCTTTAAGGCTCGATTCACACTAGTGCGTTTTTTTTTATGCATTTTGCAGAAATGCAGGGAATTTTTTTTAACATGGGCTCCTGTTCACATCAGTGCATTTTTGTGCCTCTGCGTTTTTGGAAAGGGTAGGGGACTTTTCCCCACAAAAAGTAGCATTTTGCATGTAATAGACTTCAATGGGCATGCAAGAAAAACGCAAGTGATGCGTTTTTACCGCGTTTTGCATTTTAAATCTGCCTAGCAACAACATTTTCCAAAAAAAATAATTAAACATAAGAAAATGCAAAATTGCGGTAAAAACGCGGTAAAAAAATGCAGAAAGCACACAAAAAGCTGTAAAAAACGCTGAAAAGCAAAATGCATTTGTGTGCATTCATGTGAATTAAGTAAGAATACACATGGCTTTTGTACAAAATATTTTAGATATTTGTTTAGACAGTTTTTTAACTTTATGATTTCATTGGCCCAATGCTGAAATAACAAGGTCATTCACAAGAGACCAAGGTAATTTCTGGGCGCAGGCAGGTTTGCTTTGTAACAAGGCGCTATTATCCCCCTCCAGATGGCTCAGAAAGTGTCTGATAACTGAAAGCTATAGATTGGGTGCATTACTTGGCCAGATCCAACCTGCTAGTGTTAAAGTATAACTAAAGGCAAAACTTTTTAATTTTTTGATAAGAGTGCAGAGGGATTAGAATGCTTGTCAGTTTTTATTCCTGTCTGTGCCCCGCTAGGCTCGAATAGTGGGGGGTGGCATAGACTTTATTACATGAGTTTACAAACACTTTGAGGATCCTTTGCTTCCCCAGGATCTTGCCAGCAGGGCCATGATGTCACACAGAAGCCCTGGTTTACATTGTCTGTGCAGCGAGGGGGATACAGGAAGTGGGGGGATCAGGGAGGTTTTATACAGCTTGAAGGGGGCAGATTACACAGCAAAAACACTGTGCTGTTTTTAATCTGCTTTAAGGGGCCAGGTATTTTTTTGGGTTAACAAACACTGCAGCCCATAGATGATTCCTTTTTTTTTTTATTTTTTTTATTTTTTTATTCAACAGGCGGATTGGAAAAAAAAAATGATTCCCCCATCCACAAATCCGAGGCGGATGGGGGATCCTCCTGCTGTGCCTTTGTATTCTGACAGTGGTGATAGGCTGATCGGCACTGAAGGCTATAGCTGATTGAGCAGACATTTTGCTACAGGGCAGTTGTACAGAAATCGATCAATAGACCGACTTTGGTACCGCCACATTGCCCTTATCAGGGATTAGGGGACCGTCCAAACTTCGATCCATGTATGGCAGCCTTAAAGCTCGCAAGGCGATTCTCTGGTGCTGGACTGTTTTTTTTTTTTTTTTTCTTTCTTTTTTTTTGGAATGTTTACTGCCACCTTTTCATACAGGAATTGTAATATACTATACTGTATGTCTAACAGCGGTTTTCCATCTACTGCCTTCTCCTTCCCCAGCAGGGGTTAAAGCCCAGCTAGAGTAATTAGAAAAAATCCACCCATACAGTTGGGTACAGGGTCCTCTAGCCCAGTGGTTCTCAACCCTGTCCTCAAGTACCCCCAACAGGCCATGTTTGCAGGTTTTCCGTTCTCTTGCACAGGTGCTTTAACCACTTCAGCCCCGTAAGGATTTGCCTCCTTAATGACCAGAGCACTTTATGCGTTTCGGCACTGCATCGCTTTAACTGACCATTGTGCGGTCGTGCAACATTGTACCCTAAGGAAATTGATGTCCTTTTTTTTCCCCCACAAATAGAGCTTTCTTTTGGTGGTATTTGATCACCTCTGCGTCGCTTCAGATCACCTCCTATAAACAAAAAAAAGAGCGACAATTTTGAAAAAAAACAATATTTTTTACTTTTTGCTATAATGTCCAAAAAAAATATATAAAAAAACAAATGTATTCATCAGTTTAGACCGATATATATTCTTCATATTTGTGGTAAAAAAAAAAAAATCCAAATTGGCATTTATTGATTGGTGTGCGCAAAAGTTGCCTCGTTTACAAACCATGAGAATTTATGGCGTTTTTACTATCTATATATTTTTTTTCTACTAGAAATGGCAGTGATCTGCGATTATTATCAGTTATTGTGGCGGACAGATCAGACATTTTTGACACTTTTTTTTTTTCTGGGGCCATTGACATTTATACAGTGATCAGAGCTAAAAATAGCCACTGGCAAGGAAGGGGTTAACCTGCAGGGGGCAATCAAGGGGTTAACTGTGTTCCCTAGACGTTCTAGCTGTGTGGGGGCTGGCAGGGGCATTAGAGATCTAACTGATCCTGATGACAGGGATGACTGTCATGCCACCTGACAGAGCTGGGAACCCCCGTGTTTACATCGACAGTTCCCTGCTTTTCTTCTGTAGTAGATGATCGCGGGTCACTCCGCCTGATCCGTGGCCCCACCCACGAGACGGGCACGAGAGTGCGCAGCGTCACGCACGAATCGCCGTGTATAGGCGACGATCTGTGTTATGCTGCCAACTTGCAGTAGTAAATGTACGCGAGGCGGTCGGGAACCAGTTAATTCAGAGTCAATGGCTTGGTATTTTGGACAGCTATTTTAATTTCCAAAACATGGCCTGTTGGGGGTATTTGAGGACAGGGTTGAGAATCACTGCTCTACCGATATGATGCATGGTCATCTTTGGAGACAGTTCAACATATTATTTTGTAAGGCTGATAAAATACTGCCATCCAAACTCCTACTATTAGTAACTGCTAAAGGCCAATAGATCATTACTGGTTAGTGGAAGGAAAGTATGTAAGATCACCTTACAAAGTATCACTTACTGTTGTAACATTTGTGATAGTTAAAACATTACTAACCGCTTCAGATCCGCGCTATAGCCGATTGACGGCTACAGCACGGATCTAATTTGCCGGGAGGCCGTCAGTAGATGTCTTCCCCTTTGGCTCGTGCTGGGCGCGCTCTCGCCGCCGCACGAGTGTGCCCGCTGGTCGGGCGGACTCGATGTCTGCCGGAAGACCCGCAATCTGATCACAGAGAGCCAGAATGGGGAACTGCCGATGTAAACACGACGGTTCTCTGTTCTGTGAGGGGGGCATGACAGATCTACTGATCCCTGTCACTGGGATCAGTTAGATCTGTTAAGTCCTTGTTAGCCCCGCCCCCACAGTTAGAACACACACAGGGAACACAGTTAACCCCTTCCCTGCCAATGACATTTATACAGTCATCGGTGTCTAATTTTAGATCTGATCGCTGTATAAATGTCATTGGTCCAAAAAAAGTGTAAAAAAACGTCCGACATGTCTGCCGCAATATTGCAGTCCCGATAAAAACCACAGATCGCTGCCATTACCAGTAAAAAAAATAAAATAAATAAAAACGGCATAAACCAATGTCCATGGTTTGTAGGCGCTATAACTTTTGTGCAACCCAATCAATATATGCCGATTGCGAGGAGTTTTTTTTTTTTTACCAAAAATATGTACAAGAATATATATCGGCCTAAACTGATGAATAAACTTGTGTTTTTATTTTTGGATATTTATTATAGCAAAAAGTAAAAAATATTGTTTTTTTTTTTCAAAATCGTCGCTCTTTGTTTATAACGCAAAAAATAAAAACCGCAGAGGTGATCAAATACCACCAAAAGAAAGCTCTATTTGTGGGAAAAAAAGGACGTCAATTTTGTTTGGGTACAACGCCGCACGACCGCACAATTGTCATTCAAAGAGTGACAGCGCTGAAAACTGAAAATTGGTATGGGCAGTAGGGGGGTTTAAGTGCCCATTAATCAAGTGGCTAAAGACCTTTTTTTTTTTATTTGAATTGCAAACATGTTATACTTGCCTTCTCTGTGCAATGGTATTGCACAGGACAGCCCCCAAATTGGCTTTTCTGGGGTCCCCCCACTGGGTCTGGTCGATCCTCCTCTACTGTGTCTGCCCACATAGCAACCCGTTTGCTGTGTTGGCAGATGTTGCGGGCTCGCTTCCAAGTCTGGCTTGTGTGTGTCTATAGCGGTGTTTCTCAACCTTTTTTCACTCAATACACCATTTAAGATGCTGTACAGTCCTGAGGCACCCCATTTTAAAATGTTAAATACTAAACAAATAGTTTTACATAACACAGCAACGTCCACACCTGTGGGATGCCCAACATTAGTTTCTCTCCCTCACTCAGTTAATGTGACCCCAGTGTCGATGGGGAGGGGCAGACAAAAATGTCATGCCGGTCGCCCAACATTCTTATCAGCCAATGATGTAATTTAATCTTAGGAAGCCGGCGACTAGAAGGTTGTAATAGTGCATAATGGAAACCTGTGGCTTTGTGCAACTAAAAGGCTGGATTAGTCCACCTGCTGTCTTGCATACAGTTTTTGGGCATTTTTTAGGAATTTTCCCAAGGCACCCCAGCTGGACAGCCTAGTTGAAAAAGGCTGGTGTATAGACACACACATAGTGTTGCTCGGCTCTGCCCCCCACCCCCTCACTGAGTTTGATTTGACAGCAGCAGGAGCCAATGCCTCCCACTGCTGCCTCTGGGTCCTGTGAGGAACAGAGAGAGGGCAGCATTGATGCTCTAGGGCAGTGGTTCTCTACCTTGTCCTCAAGTACCCCCAACAGGACATGTTTCAGGTTTCCCTTTACCTTGCACAAGTGCTTTGAATCAGTCAATGGCTTGGTATTTTGGAAAGCTATTTTATCAGTAAGAAATTCCCAAAACATGGCCTGTTGGGGGTAGCGAGGACTGAGGTTGAGAACCACTGATCTAGGGCACAGCAATGGATGTAGATTGGGCTCAAGTAAGTATTTAGGTGGGGCTTGGGGGAGGCTAACCATGGAAGATTTTTTTACCTTATGCATGTCAACCCAATATTTAATATTCCTAATATGTGCAATTGTCATGTAATTGGATGATAACGTATACTGTCATGTTTGTATTGCTCTTTTTGTGTGAAATACTTGGAGTTCATATGCTTTCCTGTCAAAAACTGACCACACTGGGCATGAGCGCACAGGTGGCCTGTTTTTCTGGCTATGCTGGGAACTCAGCCTGCTCTCCTCCAGTGATTAAACTTTTCCTGACATGCTCCCTCTCCTGCACAGCCATTCACTGGGAAAACCCTCCCCACCTCTTTAAGCAGCTTAGAACAGATCACTTATAGAAAAAAAAAAGGTACTTACAAAGTTTTTTCTCATATATTGTGTGTATGTGTGTGTGTATACACAGTTTGCCTTTCATTTTAAACTGGATGGGTTGTTTTTACAAAGGTTTACATATAATTTAAGGCAGAGAATGCATTAAGGTAAAACACCTTTAGCCTTTACAACCACTTTAAAATGTGAAACATACTTCACGCATCTACATTATGACACACAAATATTTGATAAAGAGCTATCACAATTGTAATACTGACTACTGCATCTATTTTGTGAAATGTCCTTGTATTCTTACCTACAATGGCAAAACAATAGGTCCTTTTAAGTGATGGTTCCAATGACACAGAAGTAGCATTATTACTCTTCCGTTCACTGACAGTCGCAGCCTTCTTATGACACGTGGGGTTATGCTCATATTACTAGGAGTAGACTAGGCAAAAATAAAACAAAAGCATAGGTTGGCCCCTCCCAGGGGGGCGTCCTCACCGTAGCATATAATCCCCCTGCTCTGCATAGCACATCAGTTTTAAATTGCCTAGTACAAGGAGTAGAACTGGTTCCCTATGGGATCTGTGGTCTCCTGAAGATTTTTTCTGATGAAGACTGCTATCAAGAAGCCGGCTGGTGGTATAGAGGATATCTAGAATCCAAAAACTTTCCCCAGTCCAGCCGACACTATGCGAGCTACCCTTAGCGGGGGCCCGCCGCATAGCGCCCGTTCCATGCGGGCGGCCAGTGGCTAAAACCCACTAGAGCCCAGTGACTGGTTTTGTTCCTGTCCAGGGGCCTGTCCAGCAGCATGCCTCTCTATGGGGAGGTAAGTCTGCTCCAGGTGGCTACCCGCTGCGCCCGTCGGATTGGTGAGTGGACCCCTCTTCTGTCCTAGGGGTGCGGAGAGTGGGCACCTGGGCAGCTTCTGTGGTAGCCGGCTGGTGGGGGTCCGTTAGTGGGAACACACTGGGGGGTACCCCTTTAAGGATTATCTGACCCCCCAGTGGCCCGTCTGAATAAGGCAACGACCATTCCCTTGGAGGGGTCTCCGTCTTTTAAGGAGGCGGCCGATTGCCGCACGGAGGCAGAGTGTAAGGCACTGTTCTTGTTCAGCCATGCGGCCGGCTCTAGCGGCTGCGATGGCGGCACAATCTCTTCACGAGCACACTGCCACACTGCACACTGGTTTAACTTGTGAGTGTGCACAGGCTGAGGTGCAGCGGGCACAACATTTGGAAGAGGGTCTCCGCTACATATCCCATGCTGCTTTGGACCTTCTTCCCATATTGTCAAAAATGTCTGTTTTTGCAAATGTTATCAGGCGGGTGCTGTGGCTCCGCTCTTGGTCGGGCGACCAGGCTTCAAAGAAAGCTCTTGCAGATCTTCCCTTTCAGGGAGGGCGTCTGTTTGGCCCACAGTTGGATGAAATCATTAAGGATTTCACGGGAGGGAAGAGTACTTTCCTTCCAGAGCCAAAGCGGTGGGATTTTCGCCGTAGGCAGGGCCCTGTTTCGGGCACCCGGCTCGGCGGGTAAGGGCTTCAAGTCCGGTAAGGCTTCCGCTGGTCCCAGTAAAAGGCCCTGGCAGCATAAGTCCGAAAAAGCGAAGGATAAATCAACCTCCGCATGATGGGTTGCCCCCGCCCGACTCACGGGTGGGGGGCTGGTTGCTGGGGTTCGCAGACAGATGGACTGCCCACATCACTGATCGGTGGGTACTGGAGGTGGTGTCCTCCGGGTGCAAGATAGAATTCATCTCTCTGCCCCCAGAAAGGTTCTTCCCTTCAAACTTGAGACTCCCTCAGGGGCGTAGGGAGGCGCTTCTAGGTGCTGTTTGGGTGCTTGCCGAACAGGGGGTGATTGTACCCATGGTGGAAAGATTTCACGGGTTTTACTCAAACCTCTTTGTGGTGCCCAAAAAGGGCGGTGTCAGGCCAGTTCTGGACCTGAAGGCATTAAACCGCTTCGTAAAGACAAAGAGATTCAGGATGAGTCCATCCGCTCGGTCGTGGCCGCCCTGCACCAAGGGGAATTCATGGCGTCCCTGGATATCTCCATGTTCCAGTTTGTCACAGTCACCAGCGTTTTCTACGCTTCGCAGTGGGGGACCTGCATTACCAGTTTGTGGCACTTCCCTTCAGGCTGACTTCATCTCCCCGAGTGTTCACCAAGGTTGTGGCCCTGATGCTGGCGCTGCTGAGACAGAGAGGTATCGCGGTAGTAGCATGCCTCAACGATTTACTCCTGAGAGCAGAGTCTGCTGCGGCTCTGGAGGAGAACGTGACAATCACGGTGTCAACGTTAGAGGAGTTCGGTTGGCTAATCAACCTACAGGACTCATCGTTGACTCCATCCTGCCAGCTGGAATACCTGGGTCTGATTCTGGACACAGTGCAGGCAAGGGTGTTTTTACCACCAAACAAGCTCCAGACACTTCAGGCAGCAGTGCGAACCCTGTTATCATGCCAGTGGTCCTCCTTTCGGTTCTGCATGCGAGTGTTGTGGCTCATGGTGTCGACTTTCGAAGCGATACCCTACGCCCAGAGCCACACTCGGCTCCTGCAGAAGGCGATTTTGTCGCAATGGGACAAATCTCCCCTATCCCCAGACAGACGGATCAGGTTGGATCATCAGTCCCGAGGATCCTTGATTTGGTGGTTTCGAGCTCCGGCCCTAAAGTTGGGAAAATGTTTTCTCCCTCTCAATTGGTCGATAGTAACGACACACGCCAGCCTATCGGGCTGGGGAGGGGTCGTTGGTCAGTGCAGGAAGCTTGCCTTCCAATAAATGTACTGGAACTGAGAGCGATCAGACTTTGTCTGTCCCGTTGGTCGGAAAGGCTGCGAGGCCTCCCTGTCCGGATTCAGTCAGACAATGCCACGGCGGTGGCATATGTGAACCATCAGGGCGGAACAAGAAGCTCGCAGCAGCCGCGGAGGCGGCTCTGATCCTTCGGTGGGCAGAACTTCACGTGCCAGCTCTCTCTGCAATCTACATCCCAGGCGTGGAAAACTGGCAGGCAGACTTTCTCAGCCGCTGGACTCTGGATCAGGGGGAATGGTCCCTACATCCAGAAGTGTTCCGCCAGATTTGCCTCAAGTGGGGCACGCCAGAGGTGGACCTCATGGCCTCCAGGTTCAATCACAAGGTACAGACCTTTGTGTGCAGAACAAGAGATCCGTTGGCGGTCGCCTCGGATGCGCTGGTAGCACCCTGGGGTCATTATCAGCTACTGTACGTCTTTCCTCCTTTAAAGCTTCTACCGCGGGTTTTGCGCAGGATAGAAGCAGAAGGAATCCCGACAATCCTGGTAGCTCCGGATTGGCCTCGGCGTCCTTGGTACACCGACGTGGTGCGGATGGTGATAGTTGTTCCGTGGCGTCTTCCACTTCGCGAAGACCTACTGTCTCAGGGGCCCATCTTGCGCCCTGCTTTACCCTCGCTGGCTTTGACGGCTTGGCTATTGAGTCCCAGGTGTTGAGGGATAGGGGTGTCTCGGACTCCGTGATCCCTACTATGATTGAAGCACGTAAAGGTACCTCACGTAGGATTTATCATAGGACCTGGAAGGCCTATATTGCCTGGTGCGAGGCAGGGGGTTGGAACCCCCGCTCTTATATAGTGTCCAGAGTACTGACTTTCTTGCAGCAAGGACTGGACAAGAACCTGGCGTTAAGTATGCTTAAGGGTCAGATTTCGCCCTGGCGGTTCTCTTTCAACGGCCCTTGGCGTCTCATTCATTGATCCAGACATTTGTACAGGGGGTACGTTATGTGGCTCCTCGGATACGGTCACCTCTGGCACTGTGGGATTTGAATCTGGTGCTTTCTGTGCTGCAGAAACCACCATATGAAAAGGTTAGGGACATTCCCTTGCGACTGTTGCCGCAGAAAGTGGCTTTTCTGGTGGCTGTCACATCTGCTAGGCGGGTGTCTGAGTTAGCAGCGTTATCCTGCAAGTCACCTTACTTGGTCCTTCATAAGGACAAGGCAGTTTTGCGACCTTCCCCTTCGTTTCTTCCGAAGGTGGTTTCTTTTCATTTAAATGAGGATATTGTTCTTCTCTCATTGTGCCCGCACCCGTCGCATCCCAAAGAGGTTGAACTGCATTCTTTGGATGTGGTGAGTGCTTTGCGGGTGTATTTGTTTTTTACAGCTTCATTTTGGAAGTCTGATTCTTTTTGTGCTGACGGAAGGGTCGCGCAAAGGCATGGCGGCCTCGTCAGCTACCATTTCTCGTTGGATAAGGAAGACCGTGACTCATGCATATGAGATTCGGGGCAAGGTTCCCACGGAAACGCGCTGGGAAGGCAGTCGTGTTTTTCTTAGTCTGAAGGTTTTACTTCGACATTTTTTGTTTATGTGGGCGTTTCGTGAGTGGTGTAGGTTTCTTACGTCAAGTTGGAGAAACCCTACGCTGCCCACGCCCGTGTTACTCTCTTCTTGTTATAGGAGTAAATTTACTTTTCTTTGGTGGAAGCCTTCTTTGCTTCCCCTTCCAGCGTTTTGACGGAACAGGAATACTTCCTGGTTCATTCCACTGAACGTCCTATTGCGACGATTGAGTCTGTGGGCGGATCGTCTACACTGTCGGTGGTCTTTTCGGTGAAAGACGCCGTTGTCAGCGTTCCCTTACAGGGATTGGAAAAGTATACCACCAAAGACGTC
>BLSH010160178.1:358756-374814 GCA_018402905.1 Glandirana rugosa
CCCCCCCCCCCCCCCGCAGTATCGCACCTTGCACTGACCGTTCGGAGCTCTGTGTCAAGCGGTTCGCCGCCATTCGGTGTGGATCACCGTACTGTGCACCGACCATTCGGAGCTCTGCGTTAGGCGGGTCGCCGCCACTGAGTGTGGGTCACCGCTCGTTCGTGGCCGACCGCGCGTGTGTTAATGGCAGCGTCCATTGTTTGATAACCATGTGGTTTCCAGCCTGCTCTCTGGCGGCCCCCAGTGGTCGTTTTGGAGAAGTTCAGACCAGTTACAGGAAGTGTCTAAAAACGGAAGTGAGGCTTCCGGTTTTCGTTTGGACAACATGGCTGACGCGCAGTGGCAAGCTCCTGGAGTGCAGTAGATTGTTGGGCATTGCTCTTCCGGTCGTAGTGCTGAGGCATCTAAACAGCAAGTATAGCTGGCTCTCCCTGGGTGCTGGTAGCGGTGGGTGCAATCCTCCCGGGTCTCCCTGGCTGATTCGTGGGGTAGAGGTGGTGGTCACACAGTGGGGGTGCCGGAAGGCTGGGATGTCAGAGGCCGGCAATACTATGGCAGGTGTACCTGCGGATCAACAATCCACCCCAGGAACATTAGTGTCCTTGGAACAGCTGAGGGCGGTGTTTGGGGAGTTCTTTCCCCGGGCGGGGGAACCCGTTCCGAGGGGCCCCAAGAAACACCCACCCCTCCTCTTTCCTCAGGGGAGGATTCGGATCTAGAGAGCACCTCAATGGTCACACCTGTGGACCTTTCAGTGGGTGAACTGCCCTCAGAAGGTGAAGATGATCAGGAGGCTCCTTTTTCACGTGACAAAGCGATAGTGGAAGTGCTGATCACTGATATCCGCGACTCCATGTGGCTTGACCAAGCAGGAGAGTCGCATGAGTCCACATATATCTGTGGACCGCTTAAACCCCCTAGGTCTCCTAGGGCTTACCCTTATGATCAGGTGTTTGAACAGGCGGTGTTCAAGGAATGGCTGAGGCCACCAAATTCCTTTGCTTTTCCTAAAAGCTTTGCTGTTCGCTACCCCTTTGAGGACAGCTTTACTAAGAGATGGGCTTTCCCAACGGTGGACCCCCCCAGTGGCTCGTGTGAATAAAGCAACGACCATTCCCTTGGAGGGGTCTCTGTCTTTTAGGGAGGTGGCCGATCGCCGCACAGAGGCAGTGTCTAAAGCACTATTCTTGTTGGCTGGGTAAGCCATGCGGCCGGCGCTAGCAACTGCGATGGCGGCATTGTCTCTTCGTGAGCACACTGGTTTATCTGGTGAAGGTGCACAGGCTGAAGTACAGCGGGCACAACATTTGGAAGAAGGTCTCCGCTACATATGCCATGCGGCCTTGGACCTTCTTCCCATATTGTCAAAAATGTCTGTTTTTGCAATTGTTATCAGGCGGGTGCTGTGGCTAAGCTCTTGGTCAGACGACCAGGCTTCAAAGAAAGCTCTTGCAGATCTTCCCTTTCAGGGAGGGCGTCTGTTTGGCCCACAATTGGATGAAATCCTTAAGGATTTCACGGGAGGGAAGAGTACTTTCCTTCCAGAGCCAAAGCGGCGGGATTTTCACCGTAGGCAGGGCCCTGTTTCTTCAGGTCAGAAGAAGTTTTTTCGGGCACCCGGCTCAGCAGGTAAGGGCTTCAAGGCCGGGAAGGCTTCCGCGGGGCACAGTCAAAGGCCCTGGCAGCATAAGTCCGAAAAAGCGAAGGATAAATCTACCTCCGCATGATGGGTTGCCCCCACCCGACTCACGGGTGGGGGGCCGGTTGCTGGGGTTCGCAGACGGATGGACTGCCTGCATCACCGATCGGTGGGTGCTGGAGGTGGTGTCCTCCGGGTACAGGATAGAATTCAGCTCTCTGCCCCCAGAAAGGTTCTTCCCCTCAAACTTGAGACTCCCTCAGGGGCATCGGGAGGCGCTTCTAGGTGCCGTTTGGGCACTTGCCGAACAAGGAGTGATTGTACCGGTACCCATAGTGGAAAGATTTCACTGGTTTTACTCAAACCTTTTTGTGGTGCCCAAAAAGGGTGATGTCAGGCCAGTTCTGGACCTGAAGGCGCTAAACTGCTTCGTAAAGATGAAAAGTTTCAGGATGGAGTCCATCTGCTCGGTCGGGGCCGCCCTACACCAAGGGGAATTCTTGGTGTCCTTGGATATCAGGGACGCGTATCTCCATGTTCCAGTCTGTCGTAGTCACCAGCGTTTTCTACGCTTCGCAGAGGGGGACCTGCATTACCAGTTTGTGGCTTTTCCCTTCGGGCTGGCCTGGTCTCCCTGGGTCTTCACCAAGGTGGTGGCCCCGATGCTGGCGCTGCTGAGACAGAGGGGTATTGCGGTAGTAGCATACCTCGACGATCTACTCCTGAGAGCAGTCTGCTGCGGCTCTGGAGGAGAACGTGACAATTACGGTGTCCACGTTAAAGGAGTTCGGTTGGCTAATTAACCTGCAGAAGTCATCATTGACTCCATCTTGCCAGCTGGAGTACCTGGGTCTGATTCTGGACAACGGTGCAGGCAAGGGTGTTTTTACCACCGAGCAAGCTCCTGACACTTCAAGCAGCAGTGCGAACCCTGTTATCACGCCAGTGGTTCTCCTTACGGTTGTGTATGCGACTGTTGGGGCTCATGGTGTCGACTTTCTAAGCGATACCTTACGCCCAGAGTCACACTCGGCTCCTGCAGAAGGTGATTTTGTCGCAGTGGGACGAATCTCCCCTATCTCTAGACAGACTGATCAGGTTGGATCATCAGTCCAGAAGATCCTTGATTTGGTGGATTCGGGCTCCGGCCCTAAAGTTGGGGAAATGGTTTTTCCCCCCCTAAATTGGTCGATGGTAACGACAGATGCCAGCCTATCGGGCTGGGGAGGAGTCCTGGGTCAGTTCTCTGCCCAGGGTCATTGGTCAGTGTGGGAAGCTTGTCTTCCGATAAATGTACTGGAACTGAGAGCGATCAGACTTTGCCAGTCCCGTTGGTCAGAAAGGCTGCGAGGCCTCCCTGTCTGGGCTCAGTCGGACAATTGCACGGCTGTGGCATATGTGAACCATCAGGGCGGAAACAAGAAGCGCGGCAGTAGCCGCGGAGGCGGCTCTGATCCTTCGGTGGGCAGAACTTCACGTGCAATCTACATCCCAGGCGTGGAAAATTGGCAGGCGGACTTTCTCAGCCGCCGGACTCTGGATCCAGGGGAATGGTCCCTACATCCAGAAGTGTTCCGCCAGATTTGCCTCAAATGGGGCATACCAGAGGTAGACCTCATGGCCTCCAGGTACAATCGCAAGGTACAGACCTTTGTGTGCAGAACAAGAGATCCGTTGGTGGTTGCCTCGGACGCACTGGTAGCGCCCTGGGATCGGTATCGGCTACTGTACATCTTTCATCCTCTAAAGCTTCTACTGCGGGTTCTGCGCAGGATAGAAGCAGAGGGAATTCCGACAATCCTGGTAGCTATGGATTGGCCTCGGCGTCCTTGGTACGCCGACGTAGTACGGATGGTGGCAGATGTTCCGTGGCGTCTTCCACTTCGCGAAGACCTTATTGTCTCAGGAGCCTATCTTGCACCCTGCTTTACCCTCGCTGGCTTTGACGGCTTGGCTATTGAGTCCCAGGTGTTGAGGGATAGGGGTGTCTCTGACTCCGTAATCCCTACTATGATTGAAGCACGTAAGAGTACCTCACGTAAGATTTATCATAGGACCTGGAAGACCTATATTACCTGGTGTGAGGCACGGGGTTGGAACCCCCGCTCTTATATAATGTCCAGAGTACTGTCGTTTTTGCAGCAAGGACTAGACAAGAACCTGGCGTTAAGTACGCTTAAGGGGCAGATTTCGGCCCTGGCGGTTCGCTTTCAACAGCCCTTGGCGTCTCATTCATTGATCCTTACATTTGTAGAGGGGGTACGTCATGTGGCTCCTTGGTTATGGGTGCCTCTGGCTCCGTGGGATTTGAATCTGGTGCATTCTGTGCTGCAGAAACCGCCATGTGAAAGAATTAGGGACATTCCCTTACGACTGTTGTCGCAGAAAGTGGCCTTTCTGGTGGCTATCACATCCGCCAGGCGGGTGTCTGAGTTGGCAGCATTATCCTGCAAGTCACCTTACTTGGTCCTGCATAAGGACAAGGTGGTTTTGCGACCTTCCCCTTCGTTTCTTCTGAAGGTGGTTTCTTCCTTTCATTTAAATGAGGATATTGTTCTTCTCTCATTGTGCCCGCACCCGTCGCATCCCAAAGAAGTTGAACTGCATTCTTTGGATGTGGTGAGGGCTTTGCGGGTGTAATTGTTTTCTACAGCTTCCTTTCGGAAGTCTGATTCTTTATTTGTGCTGACGGAAGGGTCGCGCAAAGGCTTGGCGGCCTCGTCAGCTACCGTTTCTTGTTGGATACGGAAGACCGTGACTCATGCATATGAGATACGGTCAAGGGGGCAAGGTTCCCCCGTTTCCAGTCACGGCTCATTCCACCAGGGCAGTCAGTACTTCCTGGGCGTTTTAGACACCAAGCCTCTGTGTCTCAGGTGTGCAAGACGGCTACTTGGGCCTCTGGGCACACGTTTACTAAGTCTTACAAAATTGATGTTTCAGCATCCTCGGATGCTGCTTTTTGCCGCAAAGTATTACAAGCGGCAGTGTAAGCGCGGTTGGCACCGCCTGAGAGGGTGTTTTTCTGTTGGGTACAGTTGTTATAGTTTGCCCACCCCTCTTGATTGGCACAGCTTTGGGACATCCCCATGTGTCAGAAGAAGGCTGCGTCTGTCAGTGAACGGAAGAGTAAAAGGGATTTTAGTATAACTTACCGTAAAATCCTTTTCTCTGAGTTCACTGACAGACGCAGCACCCACCCCTCTGTGTTGAGTTTGTACGGCTTGTTACGAACTGATGTGCTGTACAGGGCAGGGGGATTATATGCTAAGGTGAGGACGGCCCCCTGGGAGGGGCCAACCTATGCTTTTGTTCATTTTGCCTAGTCTACTCCTAGTGAGATGAGCATAACCCATGTGTCATAAGAAGGCTGCGTCTGTCAGTGAACTCAGAGAAAAGGATTTTACAGTAAGTTATACTAAAATACCTTTTTGTCTTTAAATTTTTTCTTTTTTTTATTCCTATTACAAGTAATGTAAACATCCCCTGTAATAGGAATATTGCGTGACAGGTCCTCTTTATGGGGAGATATGGGGTCAATAAGACCCCCACATCTCTCCTCTAGGCTGGAAAGACCGAGATCAGAAAAAAAACAGCAATCTGTCTTTTCAGCCGAGTAAACTGGCATTGTTTACATCACGCGACATCACGCCCGGCCTCTGAGGCGCATAGATGACTGGTGACCATCTGGTCATCGGTCATCTCTACGCTCAACTTCCGCCGGCGATGGATCTGTTCTTCGGGCCGCCGATGGCACGGGCGGCCCAGGAGAAGCATCGGAGGGCGGCGGGAAAGGGGGGGGGATGTCCCCTCCCGTTGCCGATAAGAACGATCAAGTGGCTGAACTGTCGCTATGATTGTTCTTGTGGTGCAGAGAATCGCCGGCAGATAAAAATGATATCTGAATGATGCATATAGGTGCCAGCATCATTCAGATATCACCACTTGAAGGCAAGGACGTCTTTGGACGTCCGGCGGTCGGCAAGTGGTTAAACGCAAAACTGTGCTTTTTTGGTTCAATAGACTTCAGTGGAAAAGCTGCACAAAAGCATGTACTGCGTTTTTACCGTGGTTTTGCCGCGATTTTTCTGCAATTTGTGTTTTTAAATTTGCCCAACAACAAATTTTCCACAAAAAATGTTTTTTTTTAAAAAATCACGGCAAAATCGTGGTTAAAAAAAAAAAAAACCTGCAAAAAGCAACTGCAGAGATGCTCAAAAACAACTTGCATAGATGTGAATCGAGCCTTAGTGTGCTCAGTTTTTAATAGGAAAGCAAGGGGACTAGCAGAAACACCAGGCATGTTACACAAAGGAAGCAATACAAAGAGAACAGGATGCTTTCTCATACAAGTACATGGTACAGCAGCCACATATCGGGAATACCAAGTGTTGGGGTAACAAAGGCTTTAAAGGGGTTGTAAAGTCTCAAGGTTTTTCACCTTAATGCATCCAATTCATTAAGGTGAAAAACCTCCTGCCATGCACTAGCATGCCCTCCCCCAGGAGCCCCATAATACTTACCTGAACCCGGTCTTTCCAGCGCCAGGACAAGCACACCAGCTCCAGTCGGTGTCTCGGGTCCTGATTGGATAGATTGATAGCAGTGCAGACATTGGCCCCCGCTGCTGTCAATCAAATTCAAAGACGCAGGGGCGGGGCTAAGTCCTGCTGTCTGTGTCAATGGATGCAGCAGCAGGACACGGGGCACGCCTCCACGGGTGTCCCGAGGGAGAGCTCTTCTCCAAAAGTGCACTCGAAGGGGAGGAGCCAGGAGCGCGCCGCTGAGAGACCCCAGTAATTTACACCTCACGCGTGTAAAAACTGATTTATATATTGTGCAGAAAGAAAATGCAAGAATACGTTTGCGTGTTAAAATGCGCGACCGCATATACATGAAAATACATATAAATACATACCAAAACAAAACATCTGAAAAAGCAGATACTCAAACGGGTATCGTACAAGAGGCCTAACAGTGGATCTCCTGTGCGCATATGTAAATATATTATAGATATTGTGTTTGTAATAGTTCCATACGCTAATGTTGTTTACACGCATTTGGCAGAGTTATGGCATCATCATGATATCAGAGGCTCTGGGAGCCCTCTGTTTCTGTTGGTGCATTAATGTTTCTTTAAATGTTTGCAACAGTTGCGCTATATGTTCATCACATGCCTTATGAAAGGTCCCTGTGTGTTACTGACATGTTTATTAGGGGTCGACCGATTTATCGGTGCACTTTTTTGGAAGAATCGTTATCGGTAACAAACTTACTGATATTGCTTCAAGGGGTTGTACCGGGGTGATGCTTGCAGCTGCAGACATCACCCCAGTACCGTTCTATAGAGCGGATTGTCTGCTCTTCCTGTAATTACAACTGATGCTGCTAAGCAGCCACACGGCTGTTATTACAAGCAGCGGGAGGGGACCTCCCATCACCTCTGCCCAGGTCCCCCGTCACACCGGGAGGCCCGAGCGACCAGCTGGCACGTCTGCCTGCTGGTCAGAGACCCGAACAAAGACGGAATCGGCTTTGTTCGGGTCTCAGATCTAGTAACCCAGAAGCGATTTCATGACATCACTTCCAGATTACTGGCATCCTAAAGGCAGCAGTTTTAAAAATATATGAAGTATTCAAAAACGCAGATCTTGGCGTTCTGAATATTTTTAAGTGCAGAGCCTTATAGACCCCAGATCCCTCCATGAAGAGTACCTGTCACTACGTATTACTGTCACAAGGAATGTTTACTTTCAATGTGACAGCAATAAAAATGCTAAAAAAAAAAAAATTTTTTTAAAAGGGTAGCGTAAAAATAAACACTTAAAGTCTACACAATATCGGCACCTAAAATTGGCGGTCGGCCTGAAAAACAGCCAAAATATCGGTATGGGCCCTGAAAAAACAATATCTGTCGACCCCTAATGTTTATGTGATTATGCAATAAAATAAGCGTTTCACATGATGACAAGCTTGTAAGTGTTATAATAACATACACTGCATCCAGAAAGTATTTACAGCGCTTCACTTTTTCCACATTTTGCTATGTTATAGCCTTATTCCAAAACGGATTAAATTCATTATTTTTCTCAAAATTCTACAGACAATACCCCACCCCATAATGACAACCTGAAAAGTTATTTTTGAAATCTTTGCAAATTTATTAAAAATTAAACAAAAAAAAAATCAAATGTACATAAGTATTCACAGCCTTTGCTCAATACTTTGTTGAAGCACCTTTGGCACCAATTACAGCCTCAAGTCTTTTTGAGTATGATGCTACAAGCTTGGCACACCTATTTTTTGACAGTTTCTCCCATTCTTCTTTGCAAGACCTTTCAAGCTCCATCCAGAGATGTTCAATCGGGTTCAAGTCTGGGCTCTGGCTAGGATATTCATAGAGTTGTCCCATAACCACTCCTTCTTTTATCTTGGCTGTGTGATTAGTGTCGTTGTCCTGTTGGAAGATGAACCTTCACCCCAGTCTGAGGTCCAGAGCGCTCTGGAGCAGATTTTCATCAAGGATGTCTGTACATTGCTGCATTCATCTTTCCCTCGATCCCGAGTAGTCTCCCAGTTCCTGCCACTGAAAAACATTCCCACAGCATGATGCTGCCACCACCATGCTTCATGGTAGGGATGGTATTGGCCAGGTGATGAGTGGTGCCTTGTTTCCTCCAGACATGATGCTTGCCATTCAAGCCAAATAGTTCAATCTTTGTTTCATCAGACCAGAGAATTTTGTTTCTCATGTTCTGAGAGTTCTTCAGGTGCCTTTTGGCAAACTCCAGGCGGGCTGTCGTGTCTTTTACTGAGGAGTGGCTTCCGCCTGGCCACTCTACTATACAGGCCTGATAAGTGAAGTGATGCAGAGATGGTTGTTCTTCTGGCAGAGGCGGCTCTAGGCTTTGTGAGGCCTTAGGCAAAACCTAGACATGAGGCCCCACTCACGTCCATAATGGGAAAAATAATTTAAAAAATTAACTTTATAAATTGCATAAATTAAGAGCTTTAAAGTGCTGGTGTCAGTACTCTCTATCTCGGTGCTGGTGTCAGTGTCAAATTAGGCGGTTGCGAGGCCTTAGGCGACCACCTAATTTGCCTAATTAGAGAGCCTCCTCTGTCTTCTGGAAGGTTCTTTTCTCTCGACAGAGAAATGCTAGAGCTCTGTCAGAGTGACCTTCGAGTTCTTGGTCACCTCCCCGACTAAGGCCCTTCTCCCCCGATCACTCAGTTTGGCCAGGTGGCCCGCTCTAGGAAGAGCCCTGGTGGTGCTCATTGGGATCTTCAATGCTGCAGAAATGTTTCTGTACCGTTCTCCAGATCTGTGCCTCGATACAATCCTGTCTCGGAGATCTGCAGACAATGACTTCATGTCTAGTTTGTGCTCTGACATCCACTTTTAACTGTGGGACCTTATTTATATAGGCAGTTGTGTGCCTTTCCAAATCATGTCCAATCAACTTAATTTACCACAGGTGAACTCCAAGTTGTAGAAACATCTCAAGGATGATCAGTGGAAACAGGATGTACCTGAGCTCAATTTTGTGTCATGGCAAACGCTGTGAATACTTATGTACTGTACATGGGATTTGTTTTTCTTTTTTTTCTTTTTAATAAATTTGCAAAGATTTCAAACATACTTCTTTCACGTTGTTATTCTGGGGTTTTGTTTGTAGAATTTTGAGGAAAATAAGGAATTGAATCCATTTTGGAATAAGGCTGTATGATAAAATGTGGGAAGTGAAGTGCTGTGAATACTTTCTGGATGCACTGTATATTATCCATGTTATTTGTGATCAGTCAGGAAGTCTGGCCAGTTCCAGTATGGTGCTAACCGACTGTTGCAGCACTATTTGCATTTATGACTTCATACTGGGAGACACCATTAAGATAGCTATGATTAGATAGCTATTATGTATTATATTTGGAATGGATATAATAGTTATGTGTTAATCTGTTTATGGATTGTGTATCCTCCAATTTGTTAAGGAAGAAAAAGGACAGATTGCTTTCTTTTTTCATTTTTGTCTTTTTTTTTTTAATTATTAAAAATAAGTACATGCCATAATCGCTGAGTAATGATTGAAATGTTACTGTTTCTTTGAGTTTTGTTGATCAGTGTAATGTAGCTTTGGGCCTAATGGTTGGTTTTGCAGTGATGTGGTGACGCATGTAGTGTCGGAGCAGAATTCTCTCACTGATGTCCTCAGCTGGATAGAGAAGAAGACTGGAAGACGGGTGCAAAGTGCAGGACAGAAATCTCCACATTTCCTGGATATCAGTTGGTTCACAGAGAGCATGAGCTCAGGAGAGCCTGTGTCAGTGGAAGACCGACATTGTTTACAGGTAAGTACAGCAGTGTTTTCTTTAAAACCAAACTAAACTTTCCCAATCAACGTTACCTTATTTTTAATCCTTATGCTGCTAGCATTAGTAAATAGATAGAAATGTAAATTATATTTATCTTTTGTTCATTGACAGACACAGAGCTCCATTATTCATTACCATAGGGTTATACTGCCCCCTACAGGAGTAGGACACTAGGCAGAAAAAAGACTTGGATACGCCTATGGGCATTCCTAGGTGGTATACACCCCCTTCTCTGCTATAGGCCTTCAGTTTTTTTTCTGCCTAGTCAGGAGTAAGGACCTAGTTCCCTGCTGGGATCTCTAGGCCTGACAACTTTTTGTTTATTTTCTTTTTTTCCTGGATTTTGTTCCTGTGAGATCTACAATCAACTGCCGGGCTGGTCATTGAGTATCCAGTGGTCTGGCCAGCGAGAACGTGCAGATTGCAGCTACTAGGTCGGCGGCGACATAGCCCCACTGGACGGGGTCTGGTCTGCGAGTTAAACATCTTGCAAGGTCGCATATGACCGGGTCTAGGCCTGCATCGCAGCTTTCCTCATGGCCGACAGCCCACCACTTCAGTGGCGAGGATGATCTGTCTGGGAATGTTACCTGCATGCTGACGCTGGATCGGTGAGTAGGGGGCCCCCACCTCTCCTTCCCTGGACGGCGTGTGGGGCGCGGATACTCCCTGGGGTGGTCGGGTTCTCCTCCTCCTTCCTTCCCCCCTCCTCCCTCCCTTCCCGGGTGAGGCCCAGGCTTCTAGCCTAGGTGCCTTTTGGACACACTGTCCCCCCTTTTTTCCACCCTCGGGGTTGTTACTGTTACCTGCTGACTTAGTTGGGCCTAGGGGGCGGGTGACCAGACGACCTTGAACGGCAGCCCTCCTGTAAATTTAGGCCGTGGCTTTGCGGCCTACCGACCAGGGGCTGGGTAGACAGCCCCAGGGCGGGTGCCGGAGGCCACTGCTGTCTGGTTCGGACGACCGTCCTCCGTATTTGCGGCTCGATCTGTCTGGTCCACCCACGGGCTGTGTACTTGTGGACAGCCAAAAATTTAGGCTGCGGCCTACTAGGCACGGCCTTGGGGCCTACTGGGCCTCGCAGCTGCCTCATACCCTGTGGGGGCCTCGGTGCCCTGGTGTGGGGCCTTGATCTGTCCCCTGTGCGGGGCCTCGGTCGGCGTCCCCTGTGCGGGGACCTGTATCCAATACAACAGTACACGAAGATGGCCACGGGTGACGACACACGTGACTTCTCCCCCTTCGTACGCCTTGCGTCCTTGCCGTGGGCGTGGACTTCTTCTGAATGGCAAGGGCGTAAGGGGAGTAATCACGTGTGTTGTCCCCTGCGGCCATCTTCGCGCACTGTTGTATTGGATTACATGCTCCTGAACACTCGCACTTGGCTGCAAGTGCCATGCTTGTAAGTGTGTCTTATATTGTTATTTTTAAACGGAGAGCACTTGTATCCCTCTTCTTTTTGCATACATGTTTGGAGCCTTTGGAGTATTTGCTGGAGCTCTTTCTGTGTGCAGTATGGAGGTTGTTGTTGCTGAGTGATCCGTTCAAGTCGGGTCAGTGAGGTGAGAGGCTGGTGTTTCCTGTGGTGGATGGGATGTCTCACACTGTCTGCACTGTTTAAGTCATCTGCCTGCACTTACCTCACCGATAGAATTTAATTTTTTATGGACTTTATATGGACATTTATGGCTGTTTACCCAGCGCTGCACTGTATATTGTTATCTTTGTGTCAAGGTTTTGAATTTTCTTGGAGTGTCCAGCAGCTTTTATTTTCATTAGTACTGTTATCTGAGCTGAATATTCATTTTTTGTTAGTGTTTCACTGGATATGTCTCTGATGGGGTGCTCCCGAGGTAGATCTGTTTGTCCCGGTACAACAGAACGGTACTGGAGTTTCTGGCAAGGTCGGGTGCCTCTGGTGGACATCTCAAATGCTCTAGTGGCCCCTGTGGGCCGGTATCGTTTGAACTACACCTTTCCTCCTCGTCTGCTGCTACTGCGGCTTTTGCGCAGGATCAAAGCCAAAAGGATTCATTCTGTTGACCCTGGTTTGGCCCTGTCAGTCTTGGTACGTCAACCTGGTGCGCCTGGTCGCCGACGTTCCTTGGCGACTGTCTCTCAGAGAGGATCTACTGTCCCAAGGGCTGATCTCCTGTCCTGCTTTACAGTCGCTGGTTTTGATGGCTTGGCTGTGATGAGCCAGGTGCTGAAGTTCCGATACTGCTAAAGGCTAGGGAGCCTACCTCCGTGGAAAGCGTATATATCCTGGTGTGAGTTGCTGGGCATTCCCCTGGTTCTTTCTTGGTAGCTACGATTCTGACCTTCCTTCATGGGGGGTTGAACAGAGATGGGCCTTGAGTACCATCAAGGGCCAGATGTCAGCCTTGGCGGTCTTATTTCATGCCCCCTGGTCTCGCACTACCTGGTGCGTACACTTTTTAGGGTTTTGAAGTCAGTCTCCACCGGTGTGGTCTCTTCTACCGCTGTGGTATCTGAACTTGGTGCTTTTGGGTTCTACAGAAGCCTCCCTTTAAAAATATTCGGGAGATTCCCCTGCTTACTCTGTATCAGAAGGTGGCCCTGTTGGGTGGCTAATACCTTTGTTTAAATCAAAAGCCGGTCACGCTATAGTTACGCAATAGGTAATGAACCTGATAAATATAAAGTAGTGGATAATACATCAAATGAAAAAAATATATAACCAATACTCAAAACATTATTGCAAAAACATCTTGAGATTTTGAAAGGAATGGTAATAATTCATGGATTATTGGATTCATGCAGGATGATGGTAATTTTATTCAATGGGATTTAATGGTAATAATCACTCCATAAAAGCCCAAAGGCTGTATGATATGGAGGAGATCCACAACAGGTGCGAATAAAGTCCAGATTAAAGATGGGCACAGATAAATCTTCGTAGTCAAAAGCCACCACGTGAAAACAGGGTATGCAGTGTGACACCTCCACCTCTTATTCAATGGCAGCTTACCAGATGTAGGCGCAAAACGTGCATTGGCTGTACCCCAGCCCGGGTCCCAACCGGGGGATATATGCAGACAACCTAAGGATCCCAGTAAGACAGGTGGAACTTGGCAGAGTCAGAAGGATAAAAGTGCCAGCCGTCTGAATCAGCCACTAGTAGAAGTCCTGAATTGGGTACGAACAGCCCACTCGCCCCAGGGGCACACTCATTCGGCCAGATACCCTTCTAATGCCATGTTGACCTTTTTCTCCTGGACTTGTTCTGTGATATTGAAGACTTTCATCGGTTAGTAGCGGGCATAATCGATATGTCGGAAATTGGCAATCGGTAGATGTAGCAAATCCAGGTGGATATCCAAGGGTATACTGGAGATGTCGCCAGGGACAGGCAAAGTTCGGCAACAATCGGTCAACGTAATCCAAAGGGCAATCTAAAAGCGTAGTCGGGAGCAAGCAGAGTTAGCAAAAAGTAAACCAATCTAGTACAACAGGATGGGGAACCTATATTAAGGCAGGGACAGGAAACGTCCTTCCTATGTGCTAGACTACTAGACCAGGGCTAGGGGGGTGGCTTTTGTTAGGAATACAGGTACATATATACAGTATGTAGTTTAGGTAAAATACCAAACTGATAAAATTTGGTATGTTTAATTAAGTGCTGTGCCCTACTGGTGGAGTAAATCCAAAACCCATCTCATATGTCAAGTGCACTTGTGAGCTGAAGAAGTACAGCCAATGTGTTGAATGAATTACAGAAACAGAAATTTGAACTTGTAAACATAGTACAAAACCTCAGTGTTTTAAAATAAACTTGTTGTGTAGTTGACCATTATTAAACCTAACCTACACCTGTTTGTGCTAATCTTATCCCAGGGTGAAAGCACTTCTTCCTCCACTGAAAAAGCTGATCATTTAGCTGTATCGCCTTATGCCTGCCAACGGCGAACGCCCTTGATCCATCATAATTCGCAAATCACAGTATGTATGAGTAATGCCCACAACAAAGGCTATTTTCCATTATCTGTACCACCCTGCCTTTTGTCTGCGATCTGGGAACCCCTATTCATTACCTACTTGTAATGCAGGAGAAGTATTTCCAGACACACTGGCCATGATCTCCTTGCTGTCCCTCACCTGGAATTCAAAGGAGCATAGACTGTTCTCTTAGCTATTGAGTGTTAGGCCCACCATAGACTGAGCGAATTTCTTTCCTGCAACGTGTTAATTTCCCCATCAACAC
Organism: Glandirana rugosa; assembly: GCA_018402905.1. Taxonomy (NCBI): domain Eukaryota; kingdom Metazoa; phylum Chordata; class Amphibia; order Anura; family Ranidae; genus Glandirana; species Glandirana rugosa. The sequence goes on from BLSH010160178.1 coordinate 372,994, forward strand.
ACGGGAATCCATCCCGCTGAGCCATTGTGTTTATTGCTAGTGGCTATAAAAGCCGCTAGTGATAATTGTATGTAAAATCCAGCAGGCTGGTTGTACTCACATTTATCGATCAACTTTGGTTTGACAATCAGTCTGCCCATGCATGGTTCAAATCTTGGCCAGTTCCTGCTGAACCATCTATGGCCGGTTTTAGTAAATAAATGAAATGTTTGTTCACTTTGAATATTTGGTATGTTTGAGGTACATTAAAAAAAAAACCAAAAATAAACAGGATTTTTGTTATCTCATGACTGGTTGATTGAAATGAACATAGCTTGAGCATTGACATTACTAAGTGAACAGTCTATTACCTTAGTAAAGCAAAACCCATAGGGGGTTATTTACTAAAAGTGGGGAGTGCAAAATCAGGTGCAGTTCTGCATAGAAACCAATCAGCTTCCAGGTTTTATTGTCGGCTTAATTGAACAAGCTGAATTTAGAAGCTGATTGGCTACCATGCACAGCTGCACCAGATTCTGAGTACACCAGCTTTAGTAAATCTCCCCCATAGTGTCAATGCTAATACGTTTATTGCAGCTATTTGTGACACATTAAGCAGAATCGCCCCGCATTTCAGGAGCTTTTTGAAACCTAGCTGAAGAGAATTACAGAGAACATTAATTAGAAAAAGAAGAGTTGAGAAATATGTAGGCTGCCAACACTGATCTTTCTGAAAATGCTAGCTGTAAAGCTGATGTAGTGACTCTAATTTGAGTCACTCACTTGGAACAAGTGTGAAGATTTTAGATGTGACTTTGCTGGCTGCATGTTTGTACCTTGTCTGTCTCAAGGTATTAAAAATGGACCCCACGCAGCTAACATTTTCAGAAGGGAGAGGTCAGCTCTATCAGTCAACCTGTTTTCCTGAATGGTGGATGTTCAGTTTTTTGCATATAGCCGTGGTTTTGTGCATTGCATTAGTAGTTCTATAATAGGTTTATCTAGTGCTGTGTAAATGTTCTTTAAAGGAGAAGTTCGGGATCAAAAAACAAAAAAAACTAAACACACATCGCTAGGTCACTCACTCTGTCCCCCGCCTCCTCTAAGATTGAGAACTAAGGGATCAAATGCCACTCAGTTCTCGGTCTTCAGTAAGCAGAGAGCCTGTTGCTTGTGGGTCATCGGCTCTCTGTTCTGCCCCTCCAGCTCTCACTGGAGCACCAGGCTGTTAGGGGTGGGAGCAGCTGGCTCAAGCTTTCAGTGGCGCAATGAGAGGCTGAGCCAGCTACTGGTCCAGGCATCTGGGTGGATCCTGACATTAAAGTCAGGATCTCTCCAGAGCCTGGACTGGTTCAGTTACATCAACCCACAGCGGACTTCAGCACGCTGTTGGCTGAATACGAAAAACCCACAGGAGAAGTAGGACAAATAGCGCTTTGGCCCTCCTTCTCTTTTAATTATTTGGATATACAGTACATTTCTTGATCCCTGTTTTTTTTTTTTTTTTTTTTTTTTTTTTTAAAGACCCCTAATAAAGCAGAAATTCATAAGCATGGAGTCCTTTGTTTTAAGGCTCGTTCACACCATGCGCATTAGTCTGCACAGCTCCACACAGGATCACTGCTAGGGCACATAGAAAACAATTGTGCCCTGTTTATACCACAATGCTTCCTTGAGGTGGGTTGCAATGTATTGTGTAAAAATGGAGACATTATGCACTTTTCTGCAACACACTGCCTCTCACTTGAACTCTCTATCAGTCAATGCACCGCCGCTCTAGTGTATGGGAATGAATTAAATGTTATATGTGATATTTGTTTTTTTTTTTTTTTTTTTTTTTTT
>BLSH010160178.1:389656-413372 GCA_018402905.1 Glandirana rugosa
GGAGCGCGCGGGGGATCACCGTCGTCGACGCGCGCGCACGGGCACGGAGCCCGCCTGAGCTACAGGCGGGCCTGGGCGGCTAGAGGAAGTCCTCGGAGTCTTGCCCCTTGGCGGCAACATTTGCAGAAATTTAAATGTCCACTGATTACTGTATAAATGTCATTGGCAGTGAAGGGGTTAACCAGCAGGGGGCAGTGAAGGGGTTAACAAATGTTCCCTGGGTGTGTTCTAACTGTGGGGGGGCAGGGCTGGCCGGGACATAACAGATCTAACTGATCCCAGTGACAGGGATCAGTAGATCTGGTATGTCCCCTGTCACAGAACGGGGAACCGCCGTGTTTACAACGGCGGTTCCCCGTTCTGAGGCTCCTGAAGGAGATCGGCGGGTCCGGGCGGACATCGAGTCCGCCCGAGGCACGGGCACGCGCGCGCAGCTGCTGCCACTAGGGGGCGCGCGAGGAGCGCGCACAGGGGGCGACGTCCATGGACGTCGTCCCGGCATTCCAGATCCGCGCTGGAGCCGTACTATGGCAATAGCGCGGATCTGGAGTGGTTAAAAGAGAAGTTCAGGGATTTTTTTGTTTTTTAGAAATCATTCTTGCCTAAGGGGATGCAGCATTGGTCCCCTGTTTAGCTTTAAGACTGAGAACTAAGCGATCAAACACCGCTGATCGCTCAGTTCTCAGTGCACCATGAGCAGAGAGCTGGTGACTGTCAGTCACCGCTGTCTGCTTTGCCCTCCTGTGAGATCCGTTTTCAGCCCCCTGTCTGCTGAAAACGGATGACAAGAGTGCAGAACGAACTGCACTCCTGTGATCCACAGGAGAAGCTTTGACTTTACTTCTCCATTTAGGTTAATTCTTATTATAGTTTGTCTTCCCTGGCTCCTTATTCCCCCCTTATCAACATGCTCATAAACTTTTTAACCACTTAAGGACTGAGCCTCTCTTTGAGAGTTGGTGTTTACAAGTTAAAATCATTTTTTTTTTTGCTAGAAAATTACTTCGAAAAAACATATAATGTTTGGGGCTTCTAACACCCTAGAGAATAAAATGGCAGTCGTTGCAATACTTTGTCACACCATATTTGCGCAGCGGTCTTACATGCGTAATTTTTTTGGAAAAAATCACTTTTTTGAATTAAAAAAATAAGACAACGGTAAAGTTAGCCCAGTTTTTTCTATATTGTGAAAGATCATGTAGGCCGAGTAAATTAATACCCAACATGTCATGCTTTAAAATTGCGCCCGCCCGTGGCATGGCGTCAAACTTTAGCACTTTAAAAAATCTCCATCGGAGACGTTTGAAAATTTTCTACAGGTTACCAGTTTTGAGTTACAGAGGAGGTCTAGTGTTAGAATTATTGCTCTTGCTCTAACGATCACGGTAATACCTCACATGTGTGGTTTGAACACCGTTTTCATATGCGGGCGGGACTTGCATATGCGTTCGCTTCTGCGCGTGAGTTCAACGGGACGGGGCGCTTTAAATTTGATTTTTCTTCTTTTACTTTTTATTTTTACACTATTTTTTGGTCACTTTTTTATTCCTATTACAAGGAATGTAAACCTCCCTTGTAATAGAAAAAAAAAAGCATGCCAGGACAGGATCTGGGGTCAAAAAGATGTAGCATTTACACTAAAATACAATAAAAAAAATAAATGTCATTAATAAATGTCATTTGAAAAAAAAAAAAAAATCCCCTTTTAAGAGCATTGGGCGGAAGTGACGTTTGACATCGCTTCCACCATCCAATGTTATGGAGCTGAGCGGGGGCCATCTTTCCCTCACTCGGCTCCATGTCTCTCAGGGAAGAGGACGCGATTGGCTCCGCTGCTACCGGCAGAGATGACAGGAAAGCGGTGGGGTGGCACCTCTCCCGCCGCCGATAAAAGTGATCTCACAGTGAATCCGCCGCAGAGACCACTTTTACCTGAAAGCGGACCGCCCGCTGTTGAAAAAAGAAAAATCCTGGGGTTATGGCAGCTATCTGGTAATCTGGTCAGTACAACTGTTACTTTTTAAAAGAACAAGCTCCAGCAGAATGTATCAGTTACAGAGATGAAAAAAAAACATTTTAATACTAGCAGGTGTGCTTGCAGTGATCATCTTTTATTTATGTAAAACCTTTTATCCCAAAAGAGGAAAAAAACTATTTGCTGTAACTACTTATAAAGTGTTCGCTTAGTTTGGTTTGAATTCGTCAGTGTATTTAAATCTGTTAGTGCATCTAATATTCCCCTCCCCCCAGACTGACAATGCCACTGTCCAAAGGTGCCCCCTGTGCTCCTTCATCCAGAGTGGGTGCACTCTAATAAAAATGTGTTACTGACTAGATCACCAGGTGAAAACAAAGAAAAAAGCCTAAAAAATAAAATGATTGCAGCCATCAGATTTTTAAGTTGCCTTTTCTATTTACATTTTTGGTTTTGCGTTTAATATTGCTAGAAGGTAAGGTCCAAGTTCAGTTTTAAGAGTCACTAAATACACTTTCGCTGTTATACATACATGGTATTTACTAGGGTTGCACCGATACTAGTATCAGTGCCGATACCTAGCATTTGCATGAGTCCTTGTACTCGTGCAAATGCTCCAATGCTTGACCCCATACCTGGCAGGAGACCAGTACACCCGGCATCCTCGGTGTAGAGGGGGGGCGGCCTCACAGATGATTAGTGCAGCAGTGAGGGTAGTTACAAGCTTTGATCTCCCTATATAGCTTTCTCCTTACGTTCACTGACAGACGCAGCTCTTCATGACTTTGTGGGTTTTATGTTCGTCCTACTAGGAGTTAACTAGGCAGGGAAAAGAATCAGCTGGCCCCTCCCCTGGGGGCCGTCCTCTCTTCCTACATCAAACCCCCTCACAGAATAGCTCTCCAGTTTCAATGCCTAGTTCGCAAGGAGTTGACCTGGCTTCCCTATAGGGAACTGCGGTCCTATTGTGACCATTTTCTTTTTTATTTTCTTTTCTTTTTTTGCTGCAATCAAGATGATCTGCTATCAAGAAGCCGGTCGGGGCATTGAGAGTCCTGGTGCTCTGTACTTTCCCCGACCTGGCCAACATGATGCGAAGCCGGCCCCAACACAGGGTTCTGCCCTTGCTGTCTAGAATATCGATATCGGCCATTAGGCTTCGCAGAACTCTTTGGCTGCGATCCTGGTCGGGTGACCACGCTTCCAAGCTAGGTTTGGCTGATCTTCCTTTTCAGGGTGGGCGCCTGTTTGGCTCGCGCCTTGATGAAATCATTAAGGATTTCACGGGAGGCAAGAGTACTTTCCTCCCGGAGCCCCGCAGGCGTGAGTTTCGCCGTAGACAGGAGCCTTCTACGTCGGGTCAGAAGAAGCTTTTTCGTGCCTCAGGCGTGGCAAGCAAAGGGACCCGTTCCAGTAAGGTTGCTGCAGGGGCCGGACGCCGGCAGTGGCAGCGCAAACCAGGATAGACGGAAGACAAATCTTCCTCGGCCTGATGGGGCGCCCCCACCCGAGTGTCGGATAGGGGGGACGTCTTCCGGGGTTCGCAGATCGGTGGCTGGCTCGCATTTCCGACCGCTGGGTCTGCGAGGTGGTGTCCACCGGGTACAGGATAGAGTTCATCACTCTACCCCCAGACAGGTTCTTCCCATCAAATTTAAACCTCCCACTGGAGCGCAGGCTGGCCCTTTCCAGGGCAGTGCAGGCTCTCTCAGACCAGGGAGTGATTGTACCGGTTCCCCCAGGAGAGAGATTTCGAGATTTTTACTCAAATCTTTTTGTGGTGCCCAAAAAAGGGGACGGTTTTCGGCCCATCCTGGACCTGAAGGCCCTAAACAGGTTTGTCAGGGCGCGAAAGTTCAGGATGGAGTCTGTTCGGTCGGTCGTGGCCGCCCTGCACCAGGGGGAATTCCTAGCGTCATTGGACATAAAGGATGCGTACCTTCATGTACCCATCCATCCACGACATCAGCGTTTTCTGCGGTTCGCTGTTGGGGATCACCATTTTCAATTTGTAGCTCTTCCCTTCGGCCTGACTTCCGCGCCCCGGGTTTTCACGGAGTTACTGGCCCCGGTGTTGGCGTTGCTGTGTCAGAGGGGCATTGCCATAGTGGCGTACCTGGACGATCTGCTCCTGCGAGCGGACTCTGTCTCGGCCCTGGAGGAGAATGTGCACATCGCAATGGTCTCATTGCGGGACTTCGCCTGGTTACTCAACCTGCAGAAGTCGTTGGTGTCTCCTTCCTGCCGTCTGGAGTATCTGGGTCTCATTCTGGACACAGAACAAGCGAAGGTGTTTCTCCCTCCGTCGAAGCTACAGAGCTTACAGTCGGCTGTGCGCACCCTCCTATCACGCCGCCGGTCTTCCTTGCGGTTCTGTATGAGGGTGCTGGGGCTCATGGTCTCGTTGTTCGAGGCGATACCTTTTGCCCAGAGTCACACTCGTTTGCTCCAGCGAGCAATTCTGGTTCAATGGGACAAGTCTCACCGGTCGTTGGATCTTCCGATCCGGCTGGGCCCTCAGACCAGGGCGTCCCTTGCCTGGTGGTTACGGGACTCGGCCCTCACTCGGGGGAAGTTGTTCCTGCCCCTTCAGTGGACGGTAATCACCACGGACGCCAGCCTGACGGGCTGGGGCGGAGTCCTGGAACAACTATCAGCTCAGGGTCGTTGGTCGGCCCAGGAGGCCTGCCTACCCATCAACGTGCTGGAGCTGAGAGCGATCAGACTGTGTCTTTCTCATTGGACAAGGCGATTGCAAGGCCGTCCGATCCGAATTCAATCGGACAATGCCACGGCGGTGGCGTATGTGAATCAGGGCTGCACTCGGAGCCCAGCGGCGGCGGCTCTGATTCTGCGTTGGGCGGAACATCACGTTCCGGCAATCTCTGCAGTTTACATCCCAGGTGTGGAGAACTGGCAGGCGGACTTTCTCAGTCGCCAGGAGCTGGACCAAGGGGAGAGGTCCCTTCACCCGGAGGTGTTCAATCAGATTTGTCACAAATGGGGGACACCGGATGTGGATCTCATGGCGTCCAGGTTCAATCACAAGGTGAGAACCTTTGTGTCCAGGACAAAGGATCCATTGGCAGTGGCCACGGATGCCCTGGTGGCTCCCTGGAGCCGTTATCGCCTCCTGTACGCTTTTCCTCCCATACATCTGCTTCCGAGATTGGTGCGCAGAATAGTGATGGAAGGAATTCCGACCATTCTGGTGGCCCTGGATTGGCCTCGGCGCACCTGGTACGCCGACGTGGTGCAAATGGTGGCAGACGTCCCCTGGCGGCTTCCGATGCGAGACGACCTCCTGTCTCAAGGGCCCATCTTGCACCCTGCTTTACCCTCGCTGGCTTTGACGGCTTGGCTATTGAGTCCCAGGTGCTAAGGGATAGAGGAGTGGCCGACTCCGTGATCCCCACTCAGTTGAAAGCTCGCAAGTGCACTTCTCGCAAGATTTATCACCGCACCTGGAAGGCTTACATTGCTTGGTGCGAGGCGGAGGGCTATAACCCTCGCTCGTTTGTAGTCTCCAGGGTACTGACCTTTTTACAGCAGGGTCTGAATAAGCAGTTGGCTTTGAGTACTCTTAAGGGCCAGATCTCGGTCTTAGCCATACTTTTTCAAAGACCTTTGGCTTCGCACTCTGATTCGTACCTTTGTACAAGGTGTGCGACATGTGGCGCCTCGGGTGAAATCCCCGATGGCTCCGTGGGATCTGAATCTGGTGCTTTCTGTTCTTCAAAAACCACCATATGAAAAAATCAGGGAGATTCCCTTACAACTTTTGTCGCAGAAGGTGGCCTTCTTAGTCGCAATTACTTCTGCCAGACAAGTGTCGGAATTGGCCGCACTATCGTGCAAGTCTCCTTATTTGGTAATGCATAAGGATAAGGCGGTCTTGTGACCCCTTTCTTCTTTTCTTCCGAAGGTAGTCTCTTCTTTTCATATCAATGAAGATATTGTTCTGCCTTCATTGTGCCCTCGTCCATTGCACCCCAAGGAGTTTGAGTTGCATACTTTGGACGTAGTAAGGGCCTTACGAGTGTACTTGGCTGCTACAGCTCCCTTTCGTAAGGCTGACGCTTTGTTTGTTGTGCCAGAGGGACCACGCAAAGGTCTGGCGGCCTCTTCGGCTACGATTTCTCAGTGGATTAGAAAAACCGTGACCCATGCGTATTCTGTTCGGGGCAAGGTTCCCCCTTTTCCGGTCACGGCTCATTCTACCCGGGCGGTTAGTACTTCCTGGGCTTTCAGACACCAGGCCTCGGTGTCACAGGTGTGCAAAGCGGCCACTTGGGCCTCGGTTCACACTTTTACTAAGTTTTATAAAGTTGATGTGTTCGCATCTTCGGATGCTGCTTTTGGCCGCAAAGTTCTGCATGCGGCAGTGTAGGCGCGTCTGGCGCCTCCTCAGAGGTTCAGTTGGGTACAGTTGTTTGCATTTACCCACCCCTCTTTTTTGACACAGCTTGGGGACGTCCCCACAAAGTCATGAAGAGCTGCATCTGTCAGTGAACGTAAGGAGAAAAAGGCATTTTATTAAAACTTACCGTAAAATCCTTTTCTCCGAGTTCACTGACAGACGCAGCACCCACCCCTCTGGGCTCTGTTTTGGTACGGCTTGTGTACGAACTGAAGAGCTATTCTGTGAGGGGGTTTGATGTAGGAAGAGGACGGCCCCCAGGGGAGGGGCCAGCTGATTCTTTTCCCTGCCTAGTTAACTCCTAGTAGGACGAACATAAACCCCACAAAGTCAATGGAGAGCTGCGTCTGTCAGTGAACTCGGAGAAAAGGATTTTACGGTAAGTTTTAATAAAATCCCTTTTTTTCTGACAGCCGCTTCTCTTCCTCTCTCTCCCGTGGCTGTCAGGGAGATCTTTGCTTGTAACTGACCCCACCGCCACACTGAGTATCCCCGATTGTCCCGTGTTCTCCCTGGGTCCTCCTCCGGTCCCCCCTCATCTTGGTTCTGTCGGGATGGTGAGCGGAGGAAGGAGTCGGTAAATCTGTCATTTACCGACTCCTTGCTTTTCTGAATGAACAGTCCATGAATAAGTGAATGTCCATTCATAACGGAGCATTGTAAACTGTTTACACGATGCTTCAATTTATGATTGAACAGGAGCTGCTGTCTCCTGTCCATTCATCTTCAGTGCAGCTGAGGCTGCTGGGGAATCTGTGTCCTCAGTCCCTTTCCCTGTCTCAAAGGGGAGATTTTAGGGGTCCCTCCCCAACACCCAACAGGGTTGATAAAAAAAAATAAAATAAAAAGGAAAACTGTAATATTTAAAAAAAAAAAAAAACCTGGCTCCCCCCCCCCCCCCAAAAAAAAAAAGAAAAGAAATAAAATTGGAAAAAAACTGAAAAATAAAAAACCATCTGACACAGTCCACGCCTCATCAGTGCCCATCAGTGCTGCATATTAGTACCACTGACATTAAAAAAAAAAACCTATTGGTGAGTACTTGGAAAAAAATGATCGGTACTTGTAGTCAGTCTTAAAAAAGTGGTATTGGTGCAAAGCTAGTATTTATAAAAGCATCTTGTTTGGCTTTCTTTGTTGCTTGGGCACTTCCATGCCAGTCTGATATTCTCCATTTTTCCTCTATGTACACTCTCTATTTTTGCAGCAGATACAAAACGCAGTCTTTTTTTTTTTTTTTTTAATAGAGAAAAATTTTGAGGAAGTAAATTGAAAGCGGTTTCTAACATAATAAAATATAACAGATAGATCAAAAGGGGGTTGGTGGCTTCTATGCGTTGCTTTTAGCATACCTAGTATGCACTTTAATGGCATATTCTTTCTTCTTAGCTGTTCACCAGCATTTTTGGAGTCGGGGTACGAACAGCAGAACAATGGTACAAAGGTGGCATGCGGAAACTGGATGACCTGAAAGACCCAAAAGTTACACTGACTGCAAAACAGAGAGCAGGTAAGAGCAAGAGAAATGGCGATAAGCAAGCCAATCGCTGCCCTTTTTATCATAATCAGTAGTTTCCCTACTTAGGGCTGGAACATTACACTGACTTGCAACTTCCTGTAACACGCGAGGAGGCTGACCACGTACAATGTGTGATAAGAGAAGCTCTGCAGACATTTGTCCCCGACATCCAGATTACAATGACTGGCGGCTTTTGCAGGTATGACAAATGAATATGTTGTTAAGAGTTCTACAGAAGCATACAGTGCTGCCATTTAAGTTATGGTGTGCTTCAAAAAAGGAACCAAACATTCCTTCACTGATCTACTGTGAGTTACAGGATTGGGGTTGATTTACCAAAACGGTAGACACTATTCGCTTAGGAAAGTGAATGTTAGTAAATAAGCTGAACCTGTGCTCACTTTAAATGTGAAAGGTAAATAAATTAAAAACATTTATGCTAGCATATGATTGGTTGATTTGAAGAGAACATGCAATTTGCCGAGTCAACCGTTTTTACTCCTTTAGGAAACCAACCCCTTATGTCTTCTTAACATAGGTTCGGTTATAACCTCCTACCCTCCTCATCAAAATGTTCCTTGTAAATACTCTCAGGCTGCCCAGGGCATATTTGGAGGGCTATGTTAGTTGTAAAGTCTCAAGGCTTTTCACCTTAATGCATTAAGTTGAAAAACTTGTAATGCAGCAGCCCCTCAGAGCACCGCTTTACTTACCTGAACCCAATTGTTCCAGCATCGAGGACGAGCCCAGCAGCTCCAGCCCCTGGCTCGGGTCCTCATTGGATAGTTTGAAAGCAGCAGGAGCCATTGGCTCCCGCTGCTGTCAATCAAATCCAGTGACACGGGGGTGGGGCCAAGTCCTGCTGTCTGTGTCAATGGACACAGCAGCAGGACTCGGGAGTGCACCTGCATTGGTTCCCCCAGGAAAAGAGCTTCTGCAAGGGGGCACTCGAGAAGAGGAGGAGCCAGGAGCGCCGCCGGATCCCAGAAAAGGAGGATCGGGGCCGCTCTGTGCAAAACCCTTGCACAGAGCAAGTATGTATGACATGTTTGTTATTTTAAAAAAAAAAAAATGCACATATTTTTATCAGGTAAAAAAATATGCATTTATTTTTCTTTCTAAGGAGTTGCAGAGCATTTCACCCGTGATCAGCAGATCATGCTCCTGCAGATTTTTAGGTTAGCTGTCTGCTTGTACCTTGTATGGGCTGCCAGCTACCTAAGAGCAGGAAGATCCATGGACTATGAGGACGCTCACCAGCCCCCTTGCAGAACATTGAAAACTACAAGCCATCAGCTGTAGTGGCTGACAGTACTTGTAGGCACGTGTTCACAGGACACTTCACAGGTGTGGGAAGAAGGTCCCCGGCCCACTGTCATGAGGGGGGGAGGGAGACTGCAGATGGTTGGAACATGTAGCATGTTCCAAAAGTGAATTTATACTTTAAAAAGACAATATACTTGCTCACATGTTTGTTTCCTTCCTGGTTGATTACTAAAGCCAGGGGATCCGTTTGACAACCAGGGAAATAGTATTTACAGAAGGGGGTGTATACTTCCTTAGCCTAGGTTTCCTATTAAAGAATATGTAAAGTCTTTTTTATTTTTCATTTTAGATAGAGTGGCTCCATATTTTTTTTTTCTTCCCATTGGAGAGATTTACCTTCACAGGATTATGACCCCTGCCTGTTGTTGAAACCCTGGCAATTTATATATGTATGTGTATATGTATGTGTATGTATGTATATATATATATATATATATATATATATATATATATATATAGTAATTTGTTTATTACAGCTACTTATATAGTGCCATCAATTTATGCAACGCTATATATATATATCCAGTTTATGATCCATAAGAGTACCATGTACTATAATGCTAGTTGCCTGGCTGTCTCTGTTATATAAGTCTCTGATAAGCATGCAGCAAGTCATAATTGCTGATCTGTAAACTTGTTCCAGTCAGTTACTCTGAATGTTTTGAAGCCAGAGGATAAGTGACTTGGGTGGTTTGTGTTGTGGTCACCTAAAGGTGAAATGCGTTAGTGTGATCTAAAAGATGGGTGAATCAGTATTTTTTGGGGGCGGGGGGGCATTGGGTACCTAATTAGCAGTTCAGGTATTGGACCGAATTAACTACCTAATATTTGATATAAGGTAAATAGTGAAGCTAATAATATCTTGCACAGTGGTTATGTAGTGTGTAGATACTAACAGCTGAGAACTTGGGCAGCCTATCTTTGTTGCAGGAATCAGTTTGGTTTTCCTTGTATGTGCCGTTATTCACCAATGCTTGCCCTGTGTTGTCTGTTATCTTGTTTTTCTTTAAAAAGCTGTGAAAAACTGCATTGAGGGAACCTATCAGGATAGAAATTCCCACTTTCTTATTTAAAAGATTCAGACTCCAGAGCTGCCAAAGGTATACTGCTTTCAACACCTAGTGAATCATTGACCTAAGACAAGCATGCAGGACGGGAGTTCAGCCTTCACTGGTACTAAACTTTTTAGTTATTTGCTAAGTGATAATACCCGCATCAGGATGGCAACCTCGAAACTTGCAATTAACAACAGGTCTACCATGGAGGCACCTATTTTGTTTTCTTTACGGGTTTCCTGTGTAAGTATTTTGGGTTCTGAAAACTTGAAGATTGGGGTAATATTGAAGAATTGAAACATTGTTTTTAATCCTTGGCGACAATCTCCTCCAGAGGGTTCCACTCCCTTTCCTGACCATTATAAGTGGGACTCATTTTGCCTTTTTTTGGATTTTTATTTTTTGCTAAGGAAAATGTAGCAAGAAGAGTTAGAATCTGTCTGTTGTAAAGGAGGGGTGGACTTGGCAAGGCAGCCCTTGGAACTGGGGAGATTTTGCCGCTGCAATACTTAAAAATGAATTGCAGGCATGGTACATTTTTACATAGTTACATTGGTCCAGCTTGGACAAATGTAGCTATGTATATGTGCCATACCTGGTCGAGCCCCTGGAAGCTGGAAATCACTGAAGTAGACACTGCTATTTCAATGATATCCACATGCTTCGAAGTCCCATGCTGAGTGGCTGGACTGCTGCAATCTGAGCTAAGGAGGTTGGTTGCTCATCACAGGCGCAATTCAGAGAATGCTTTGCAAAGTTTTCTCTGATTGGATGAGGTGTAGATGAGGGGCAGTGAGTGACATCATGATTTCCGACTCATCCAAATCGGTGAACACTGCCAACGACATTGCTGTGTCTGATTTCCCAGCTCTGTCGGTTTCTGCCTTTAATACTGGCGGGTCTCCATGACCGAATGTACGTGGGACTGTGAGCCTAAAAGTCCCACCTTCCCTGTGCATCCGGCTATTTCAGAGGCCATCAAAAAGAAATGGGCAGAGCCAGAAAGAAGGCCTTTTTTCTCCAAGCGCATACGAGGCACTTTCCTTTTGACGAGGACCCGTCGGCTGTTTGGAATAAAGTCCCCAAGCTTGATGCGGTCTTCCGATAGGTGTCCAGGTCTACCGATCTGGCATTTGAGGATATGGGGATTCTCAAAGAACCCATGGATAAGAGAAAAGACCAGTAGCTCAAGATGGCCTGGCAATCTACTATGGGCAGTCTGAAGCCAGCAATGGCCACTACTTGTAATCCGGAATACTGGATAAATTAATTGAAGACGCACATTACAGCTGATTCTCCCCTAAACAAGAGATCCTAGATTACTTTCCAACTCTTTCGGCAGCAGTAGCCTATGTTTCGGTCACATCAGCAGAGTCAATAAGGATGACAGTCAGGTCTGCAGCATTGGCTAACTCAGCCAGAAGGGCTTTATGGTTAAAGACCTGGCAGGGGGTTGCAGCGTCAAAGAGTAAACGTTGCAGTTTACCATTTACGGGAGATCTTTTGTTAGGCCCTGATCTAGACTCTGTATTAGACAGGACAGCTGACAAAAAGAAATCATTTCCAGTGAAAAAGAAGAGACAACCAGTTAAAAGGTTTTTTCATCCTAAAAGAACTCAAGAGCAAGGAAAAGCTCAAGAGAAGAGAGAGAACTGGTCAACGCAGAGGGGGAAGGGGAGAATAGACGTCCTGTTCAATCCTCCTGTGGCTTCCAGCAAGACGCAGTGACTCGTCACTGCAGGTGGGGGGAAGTGTGCAGAGCTCTCTCCCGTACTGGGCAAGCGTGTCAGGAAATCAGTATATTCTGGACATGTTAGCCCAAGGGTACGAAATAGAATTTGCGGAAAGACCAGAAAGATACTTTGTAACAAACCTCCCAGGAGACACCACAAGAGCACTAGCAATGACAAACCTTTTTGAAGGATCTGATGCGTCAAAAAGTTGCAATTCATGTGCCTCCAGGGGAACAACATCAGGGATTTTATTCCCACATCTTGCTTGTGAAAAAGCCGCCTGGGAGTTTCCGACTTATTCTCAATCTGAAGCCTCTAAACAAGTCAATACTGGCGGGTATCCCAGTATGAGATAAGCCGGAGGGGAGGAGAGAGGCTAAATATCCTTCTGCCTTTTTATATCAGTGTTTGCTTATAATTAAAATATGATTTCTGTCTGATTTTAACCTGTTAAGTACTCCAGAAGTCATAAATTATGTAGAAAGAAAATAATGATGTGAATTCATCCTCAATGGTTTTCAAATAGATGACACAGATACTACAATTACCCCATTCACATGAACATTGTGTTGTGTTTTTGGAAACCATAGGGGGAAGCAGCAGGGCCATGATGTAGATTTCCTCATTACACATCCTGATGACAGTGCATTAACTGGGCTACTGAAGAAAGCTATGGATTGGATGGATGGCAAGGTGAGTGGAAGCAAGTCTGAATATATACCATAATGTATTTGCAAGGGTAAACATCAATATTGATGGGAGAAAGTGGGCACTTCTGATCACTTGTACTTTTGTCTAGAGCCAGGCCATTGCAATGATTACTTGCAATTTTTTGTTTGGAGCCAGGTCATTGCAATAATTCTTTCATAAGCAATAAAATAAACATGTCTGAAATCTATTCCAATTATCAGGTCTGGACTAAATGGTCTAAGGGCTTTCAAACGAAATTAGGTGACCCAATGATGACATTATCAAATGTTCTGACGCGCACATTTTTGTTTTTAGAAAACCACACATTTAAAATGTACTGCCAGGTGTTTGGTGTTTAAATTTAGAAGATCTAAGCCTTACAAACGTGCAGCCACCTTGCCAGCAGTCAAGGAGCATGTAGACACCCGTCTGCTGCCTATTGCAGCTGAAAAGTAGCACTATATGCAAATCTTGTTTTTTTTTTTTTCTTTCATTTTCGATAGAGCAAGGGGATAATATCCCCTGTAAGATTTATTAATTTATTTATTTTCCATCTGTGTCCCATTGATCATAGTAGTTTTGAGAACAGAAACATGAACGCAATGCAGTCACACAGGTAGGTACATGCTGAGAACAGACACGAGAATACTGCATTGCCGGCTGGTGATAAATGGCCCTAAATATGGTGCAGAACCGTGGGGTCCTGGTCTTTACCAGAGCTATGGAAGATGCAGACAAACTTTTGTGTCAAGACAGTTCCAAGTGTGCGAGCCATTGGATTGCCTAACTGGACACCTGCAGTAACAAAGACCGGAATAGGCAGGTTGCTAGTAAAGAGCAGACAGTCAGGAACTGTGCCTGTGCAGATTTCCTATGGGTACTCCATTTTCCTCCCACACTGTAAAGACCTTCTGGTAGGTTATTAGGCTCCTGTCTAAATTGGCCCTAGTATGTGTATGTATGAATGTGAGTTAGGGACCTTAGATTGTAAGCTCCTTGACTGATGTGGCAGTCAAGGGACAGATGTGAATGTACAATATATATGTGTAAAGCACTGCATAAATTGACGGCGCTATACAAGTACCTGTAATTAATAAACAAAACAGAGGTGTCTTAGCTTGGAACATTGCAATACACCTACTGACAGGATCAGGACCTAACCCAATACAGATCAGATGAACAGAAAAAGTTGTAGCCAGTATGAGTCAGTTCAGAATATACAAGACATAGGCGTCTAGCTTGAACCCAGACAGAACAAACAGAAGTAATGTTCGAAAGTCAGAACAGAAAAAGGAGACTTTACCCTCTAGCTTTAATGTATTTTTAACCTCCTCTTACATTTTATGAGGGGTTGTCCATAATAAACATGCCCAATGAATTTAGCGCTTATCTGTTATGATCTGCCACTCCGCTGCTGCAAATCACAACCCATGCTGCCATCTTGGTTTTTGTCATCTGTTGCTAGCTGTCTCCTCCAGGTTGTAGCTGACTCACTGAGGATGTGCCTCTGGGTCTGCCCTCCCCTGGTGCTGTGATGCTTTAGCTGAGGCCTCCTGGAATATATGATAACTAAGGAGGCTGCAGGAGTAGGGTTACCTCATTTTCATCCAGGTGATAATAGTGTCAGGCCAAGGGGTTGACCTATTATTATTATTTTTATTATTATACAGGATTTATATATTCCCAACAGTTTGTGCAGTGCTTTTCAATATAAAGGGAAACAGTACAATTATAGTACAATAAAATACAAGGGTGTTAAGAGGGCCCTGTTCGCTTTTGTACAGTGAGTAGGGAGGAATACACCAAGCAAAGATTTACTTTGGAGTGAAGGTCCACTTTAACTCCAATACATGCACCAGGTGTGGGTGGTCAGCCCATAAAGATGGCTTAAAGCGATATTAAAGCCTTTTTTTAAAAAATAACAAATGTGGTATACTTACCTGCTCTGTGCAGTGGTTTTTGCACAGAGCAGCCCGGATCCTCCTCTTCTTGGGTCCCAGGCCGGCGCTCCTGGCTGTTCTTTCCTGCCAGGTGGCACCCAACCAGACGCACTCCCAAGCCGCAGCTGAGTGTGTCCATTCACACGGAGCTGTGGCTCAGCCCTGCCCTCTCTGTCTCCTGATTGGCTCACTGGCTGTGATTGACAGCAGCAGGATCCAATGCCTCCCATTGCTGCCAAAAGCCAATGAGGAGTGCGAGTCCCCAGAGAGGCAAGGCTCTCGTGGACACCGCTGGATCGAGAGGTGGCTCAGGTAAGTATTAGGGGGGCTGCTGCACACAGAAGGTTTTTTACCTTTATGCATAGAATGCATGAAGTTAAAAAACCTTGTGCCTTTACAGCCACTTTAAAGAAGAAGTTCACCTTTTTGAACATGTTACACCCATATTTACATGTTCAGCATTCACCACCTTGATTTCCCCCGATTCCCAATTCACCTCTCCCCGGAACATCAGGCAGGGGACCTTCTCCTCGCACCCGTTGTCACAATTTTAAGACGGTGCAGCCATGCGGGACTCCACCCACACAACCGCATCATTCATTCAGAGTTCTGTGAATGAATAAACTACCATTAGCCTTTGTGGCAGATAGCTTGTAGTTCATTGATCTTCTTGAACTTCAGTAACTACCTGCTTGTATCGACAGATGGCTATACTGACAATCTGCAGGAGCTTGACCTTGCACCTGCGATTTGCTTATCATGGGTGCAAAGCTTTACAGACTCCTAAGAAAAAAATACATTTATATCTTTACCTGTGTAAAAAATGTGCATTTATTTTCCCTAAGCGTCTTTCAGAACAACACCTTGAGAGACGCTCTTCCCTCGGAAATCAGGAAACACCCACTTCCACCTTTTTAAAAGGAGGCATCTCTACATATTTATCAGTTTTTGTGTTTCCTTCGGCAGTGGAACATCTAAGAGTGGGTCAGGTCTCTAAGCTACTTTCCTGAGAGGTCAGGGCTCCCTGTTCACCTTACCTTCTTTTTTTCTGCAGAGTCTGCCCTCCCACACCACTTGCAGAGGCAGGCTGAAGTGGGCACCTTCTCCCCTCCTTTATTGCTCAGGGAGACTGAGCGCCGTTCTAATGGACACCACTGCTCCCACACGGCAGCGGGCCAGCCCCCTTTTTTTTTTTTTTTGTATTTCCCGCTGCCGGACAGATGCCGCCACCATATTTTTGGTGGCTAGTACAGACTCAGCCCTGCCGAAAGTGAGACATCCGGCAAGGGGTGGCGCCATAGAGTGGGCATGCGGCGCCAGGACACCGGAAATGGCGCGGGGGGAGAGGGGAGGAGCGTAGCTGGTGCTTATTTCCGGTCAGGCGCAGCTGCGTTTTTGGAATCTGGATCTGGTCTTTCAGCCACAGTAAGAACGCCAGAACCGTGATGGAGAGGGCGGTGGTGTGTGGGACAGGCACCAGAAAGGCCCAGGTAAGAGGGGTGGAGAACCTCTAAGATCCTGTGTTGCCTTCACTTTTTCCCCCCTGGTGACTCATAGCGATCGTTTGTCTCTTTCTTTTCTCATTTTTGGGAGGCTAAGAGTTCTGACCAACTGGTTAGGAAGCGCCCTTCATGCAAAGCAAAATTGCCTGAGGGGTGGAAGAAAACTTTGTGCCAGACATGTATTTAATGCTTTTGTCAAAGAAGAAGCCTCTTCCACATGCAGCGATTTAATCGCATCAGTCAGAAAGGAGTTGGATGCAACTATTCAGTCCTTCCGCTCCTCGCTTAAAGGTCCGTCCACGAGTCAGCCATCAGCCTCTGCTTCCACTCAGGGCTCACTCTTAGTCCCGGCGGTGGAGACTGAGGAGGGTTCTCCTACCACGGAGGGTTTATCCCCCTCTTCATTCGATCTGGCATTTGAGGATATAGGGATTCTCAAACAGCCCATGGATAAGAGAATAGACCAGCAGCTCAAGAGGGCCCAAATCTACTATGGGCAGTCTGAAGCCAGCAAGGGCCAGTAGTTCTATATCCAGAAATCTGGAATACTGGATAAATCAGTTGAAGACGCACATTACAGCTGATTCTCCTAAAGAGATCCTAGATTCCGTTCCAACTCTTTCGACAGCAGTAGCCTATATTTCAGACGCATCGGCAGAGTCAATAAGGATGACAGCCAGGTCTACAGCATTGGCTAACTCAGCCAGAAGGGCTTTATGGTTAAAGACCTGGCAGGGGGATGCAACATCAAAGAGTAAACTTTGCAGTTTACCATTTATGGGAGATCTTTTGTTCGGCCCTGATCTAGACTCTGTATTAGACAGGACAGCTAACAAAAAGAAATAGTTTCCAGTGAAAAAGGAGACAACCAGTTAAAATGTTCTTCCATCCTCATAGAGCTCAAGAACAAGGCAAAGCTCAAGAGAAGAGAAAGAACTGGTCAACGCAGAGGGGAAAGGGGAGAATAAACATCCTGTTCAATCCTCCTGTGGCCTCCAGCAAAACAAAATTGACTCGTCACTGCAGGTGGGGGGAAGACTGCAGAGCTTTCTTCCATACTGGGCAAGCGTGTCAGGAAATCAGTATATTCTGGACATGTTAGCCCAAGGGTACGAAATAGAATTTGCGGAAAGACCACCAGTAAGCTACTTTGTAATAAACCCTCCAGGAGACACCACAAGAGCACTAGCAATGAAGAACCTTTTGAAGGATCTAAAGAGGTTCCGTATGGACTCAATTTTCACAGCAAGGGTCTATTGGCAAAGGGATGCTTTATGGCATTGATCGTCTTCGAGTTGCATAACTGCATGTGCCAATAGCACCATAGTCGCAAAGGTTCCTGAGACTAGCAATGAATTGGGGGAGAGAAATTCTGCATCTTCAATTCAGGGCTCTGCCTTTTGGCCTCTCAACAGCACAGCAAATCTTTACGAAGATAATTGCAGAAGCATTGGCGCCTCTACGCCTACAGGGGATAGCAGTAATCCCATACCTAGACGATCTGCTTCTTTGTGCCTCTACCAGGGAAAAATTGCTGGAAGATCTCGCAAAAGCTTGCAGTCATTTAGAGGCATTGGGGTGGGTTATCAATTTCCAAAAGTCAGGTTTCAATCCAGCCCAACTGGTCATATTGCTAGTATACCAGATAGACTCAGTGGAGCAGAAAATATTTCTGCCAGAAGAAAAAAGTTAAAGTCCCAAAGCATGACAGCAATGCTCCAGACCAATCAGGTATTTACAATCAGGAAATTTATGTCAGCCCTGGGAACCCTAACATCAACAATCCTGGCCATCCAGTGGGCTCGGCTTCATTTCAGACCTCTGCAGAGTTTCCTTCTAGGGGTTTAGAATCACAATCCAGACACTCTAGATGTAGAGGTAAAAGTCCCTTCCAGAGCCAAAATGACCCTTTGGTGGTGGAGGAACCAGGGAAACCTTTCAAAGGGTTTACTGTGGACATGGTCGACCGGCGAAACCTTGACCACGGACACCAGCAGCTAGGGCTGGGGAGCTCACTGGAAACAGAACTTAGCACAAGGTGCATGGTCCAAAGTGGAGGCTGTAAAGTCCTCAAACTGGAGAGAGTTAAGGGCAGTCACTTTAGCGTTAGCTGCCTTCTCCCCAGGCCTCCAGGAGTCTCATGTAAAAATACTGTCAGATAACGCCACGACCGTGGCCTACTTAGACAGGGGGGCACGAAAAGCAAGTCTCCTCAGATCTTGTCGGCAGAAATCCTGAGGGGTGCAGAACACCATCTGCTTTCCGTATCAGCAATCCATATCTGCCCCCTCTAAATGAGGTGGCAGATTTTCTGAGCAGGCAAAAAGTTCAGGAGGCAGAATGGAGCCTGGATCCAGAAGTTTTCTCTGCAATAAGCAAGCGATTGGGAGTTCCGCAAGTGTACCTATTTGCGACTAAAGAAAATGCTCAGCTCCCGCAGTTCTCTCCACAGAGACCCCTTGAGCATAGATGCCCTCGTGCATCCTTGGGTCTTTCAGCTAGCCTATGCAATTCTTCCTTGTCAGCTGATACCACTGGTGTTAAGGGAAATACAGAAAGAAAAAGCATTTTGCTATTCTAGTTGCTCCATTTTGGCCTGAAAAGGGCTTGGTTCTCCGCCATCCTGCAATTGATGGTCAAGCCATACTGTAGGCTTCAACCCAAACAGAATTTACTTCATCAAGGAGCAGTTTGCCACCTAGATATAGCCAGACTAAATCTTACCGTCTGGTATCTGAGAAGCAGCTTTTTAGAGGTAAACGATTTTGAGAACCTTTGATTAAATACCTTACTTTCCAGTAGGAAGAAGATTACTAGAAACCTCTACACCAAGGTCTGGAAAATCTACAACACTTGGTGTTGTTCAGAGGGTAGAACCCTGGAAGATCTATCAGTACTGGAGTTTCTACAAACTGGAGCAGACAAGGGGCTAGGGGTCAGTACCCTGAAAGTACAGGCTGCCACTCTGAGTGTTTCTTGGAGAAACCAATCGCGCCCGAACCCTTAGTCCCAAGGCTCTTTAAGGCGCTCACCTGAGCCAGGCCTGTTCCTAGTAAATTGTTTCCCAAATGGGACTTCTCTGTGGTTCTACAAGCCCTAACAAGAGAACCATTTGCTGCTTTAAGGAACTTGATGTTCAAGACTGTATTTTTGATTGCAATTACTTCAGCAAGAATTGGTGAAATACACGCTCTGTCAGTAAAAGAGCCTTTTTTGTCTATTTTTCCTGATCAGATTATTTTGAAGACAGATTTTTTGTTTTTGCCCAAAGTAGCGACGGTCCAGAACCGATCGCAGGAAATGTATTTTGCCAACTTTTTGTGCAAATCCATCTAATGAGAAGGAAAGCAAATTTCACAGTCTAGATGTGAGGAGGGCTTTGTTACACTACTTAGAAGTTACAAAGGACTTTAGAAAATTGGATTCTTTGCTGATCCAGTTTTCGAGTAACAAAAAAAGGCCACCAGGCCTCAAAGTGGTCAATTGCAAGGTGGCTCAAATCGACAATTCTGGAGGCCTATTCCAAGATGGGACTGCCTCCCCCGCAAAGGGGTTCAAGCACTTTCTACCAGAGCTCTGGCCACGGCATGGGCTGAAAAAGCTGGTGCCATCCCAGATCAGAACTGTAAGGCAGCTACCTGGTCAAGTTACCAGACGTTTGTCTGGTATTATAGGCTGGACCTTATGTCAGCAGCGGATCAGGCATTTGGCGGGAAAGTCCTGCAGGCTGTCGTCCCTCCCTAGGGGGTAAGTCTTGCTTATCCTCTCAAGGTGCTGCCCTGAAAGACGCTTAGGGAAAATTCAAGTTAGTCTTAATGGTAACTTGTTTTCCAAGAAGTCTTTCAGGACAGCAGCAACCCGCCCTTGTTTTGTGCATGTATTCAGGCTATTAACTATGTTCTGATTATGTGTTCCAGCTTGGGCCGGAGGTACTCTGCTACAACTGATGGATATGTGGAGATGCCTCCTTTCAAAAAGGTGGAAGTGGGTGTTTCCTGATTTCCGAGGGAGGAGCCATCTATCAAGGTGCTGTCCTGAAAGATTTCTTGGAAGACAAGTTACCGGTAAGACTAACTTGAATTTTTTTTTTTTTTTTTAAAAGGTGAACTTAATCTAAATTTTAAAAAAAGGTGAGCAGGCAGACTCTTCATTGAAAAAGAGGCAAGCAGTATTTCGGCTGCAAAAAAATAAAATAAACATACATCCCTGATTGCAGTCTTCTTTAACCTGTACAGATCCGCGCTATAGCCGAAAGACGCCCCTTCGCGCGCTCCCAGCCTGCAATCACGGGCGCGCACCCGGCAAAATCTGTGCTCGCTGTGTCCCTTGGATCACAGATCGTGGTAAACGGCCAATCAAAGCGGCCGTTTACCACGTGATCGGCGGGTCCAACGAAAGATGATCTCAAATGTAAACATATGAGATCATCTTTCGTTGCCTGCCTTCTCTCCTCACACAGACACAGCTGTGAGAGGAGAGAGAGAGAGAGAGAGAGCGCAATCTGTGCTAGCATCTATTACAGTGAGTGATTTATAAAACTGCCAAAAAACTGCCCATCATAGTGCCACCTGTCAGTGCCTCATATCGTCAGTGCCACATATCGTCAGTGCCACGTATCATTGCCATCAAGTGTCCCATATCATCAAAGTGTCATCAGTGCTACGTGTCAGTGCCTCCTGACCTGTCATCAGTGCCACCTGACCTGTCATCAGTACCACGTGTCAGTGCCACTTTCGGTGCCACCTGTCAGTAATATCAAGTGTCATCAGTGCCACATGTCATAAAGTTCCACCTTACCTGTCATCAGTGCCACCTGACCTGTCAGTGCCACATGTCAGTGCCACATATCATCAGTACCACCTGTCAGTGCCACATATCATCAGTGCCACCTATCAGTGCCATCAAATGTCACGTCGTCAAAGTGTCATCAGTGCTACGTGTCATAAAGTGCCACCTGACCTGTCATCAGTGCCACGTGTCAGTGCCTCCTGACTGTCATCAGTGCCACGTGTCAGTGCCACCTGACCTGTCATCAGTGCCACACATCGGTGCCACCTGTCAGTGCCATCTAGTTTCATCAGTGCCACATTTCATAAAGTTCCACCTGACCTGTCATCAGTCCCACCTGACCTGTCAGTGCCACGTGTCAGTGCCATCTGACCTGTCATCAGTGCCACCTGTCAGTGCCACACATCATCAGTGCCACATGTCAGTGTCATCAATCATCAGTGCCAATTAGTGCTGCAACAATGGCAAAACAATCTTTTTCTGCTGAGGAGGCCTACAATATTCTTGCGGCCGATGAGAGCAACGGGGAGCTCTCTCCTGCAGGTTCCTCTGAGTCTGATATGGCCTATGAACCGGTCTCAAGTAGCAAATAAGAGCTGGACTCTGACGAGGAATATTGTCCGCCCGCCAGACAAAGGCGCGTTGAGGAGGCAATACCATCCACCAGCACCACTGTGCCATCCACCTGCACCCCAGTGCCATCCACCAGCACCACTGTGCTATCCCCCAGCACTCCAGTGCCATCCACCAGCACCCCAGTGCCATCCACCAGCACCGCTGTACCTCAGCCCCAAAGGGTGAGATCCCATGCCGGCCTTCCCTACTCACTCCAGCACCCCTTGTGGCTTCCTCCTAATTCCTTTTACTGCCCAACCAGGAGTCCAGGTGGACACACACAATTTTTTGCCCATTTCATTTTTTTGAATTGGTTTTTACTGAGGACATGCTGCAATCCATTGTGGCCCAGTGCAACCTATATGCATGCCAATTTATCCAGGCTAATCCAAACTCCTATTATTCCCGTCCCTTTGAGTGGAGAGACGTAACGGTGGCAGAATTCAAAACTTTTTTAGGCCTTACGTTCTGCATGGCACGTAACAGCAAAAATGAACTCTGCTCCTACTGGTCCACCCGCCCCATCTACCACATGCCGGTCTTCTCATCCATAATGCCCAGGACAAGATTTTACATGATTATGAGATTTCTACATTTTAATGACAATACGCAGTGCCCTCCCCGAAATGCCCCAAATTATGACCGGCTTTATAAGATTCACCCAATTCTAAATTATTTTACAGAAATATTCCCCCAATTATTTACCCCGGACCAGCATATATGTATTGACGAATCCCTGGTGAAATTTTCCGGCAGGCTGGGAATAAAACAATATATACCCAGCAATTCCACCATAAACCCCAAACAATTCCTTGGCTACCAGGAGGATATCATCACGACACTTTTATACCCCAACGGCCCACCAGAAAATATTAGAACCGATGTCTGTATTAGACTCTCCGAGCGCCATTTCCCCGATAAAATCCCTCCCAGACCAACAAGGCAAAAACGCCAGAAAAGATGCCGGGTGTGCTCTAGTAGTGGAGTTAGAAGAGACACCACATCTCATTGTGCCCAGTGCCCTTCCCAACCAGGTCTATGCATAGGTGACTGCTTCCGGCGTTATCACACCCTAGTCAATTATTGATTCCCCAGTTTCTTTTTCAAGTTCGCACCCCTTATTGCCACTGCCTGCTCTGGAACTGACCCTGGCTTGTTGTTCTGCCTACCGATTTTGTACATACTTCTGCCTGATCTGGAACTGACCTTGGACTGTTTGACTAAGTTTTTTGCCTGCCTCTTGGACTGATCTAGTACCCTGCAAATGGAGTAGTGGGATTCACAACACAGGGGTCTCTCATATGTGAGGGGCTCCAGAATGTGAAGAAGAAAACATTTTTTTTTTGTTTTTTCTCTCCCAGATTAGGGTCTGGAGACTCGGAGGCTTCAAAGAGATTGGGTGGGAGAAGCCTCTACCCCTTTCCCCATTCTGTCCTGACCGAGGCCCTACTTCTGCCTGCTGCCTGTAGAACTTATTGCCATCATGCCTCTGCCTGCCGGATGAACTAACCACAACTCTACTGCTACCTGGACTATGGACCATGTTTCTGCCTGCTACTAGGACCAATATTATGGCACTGTTGACAATATCTCTGTCTGCACTGACCTTGGGCTGTATATGGACAATATCCATGCCTGCTGCCTGTACTGACTATAGTATTCATGCCTGTTGCCTGGACAATTGTGTTCGCTGTCCTACTACCAGGACCAATATTTTAGCATTGTTGACAACATCTCTGCCTGCACTGACCCTGGACTATATCCCTGCCTGTACTATGGACAGTTTTCCTGCCTGTTGCCTGGACAATTGCATTTACTGTCGGTTGCCTGAACGGGTTTTATGTAAGACGATGAGGAGGACTCATACCGCTATGGTGCCACAAGATTTGTGTGTATCGTAATGTTTATGGTTCTTAATGTGGGGTTTTATGTAAGACGACTCATTTCCCATTTGTTTTCTAATGGACGCCAAAATCATAACGTCGACAGGTGTCCTCCTATCGTGACCAGGTCCGTCGTCCGTCCCTGAACCAGTCGTTGTCGCTTGTGTTAACAAGTCCGTTGGCTGTCATTTACGTTAACAGGTCCGTTGTCCGTCCTTTTGACAGGTATCATGTCCGTCCCTATATCAGGTCCCAGTCACGTCCGTCTCT
>BLSH010160178.1:414325-425165 GCA_018402905.1 Glandirana rugosa
TATCAGCCCTGTTGGGGGGGGGGGGGGCTTTGGAGAGATATAAGGGGGTCTTAAAAGACCCCTGACATCTCTCTTTTGAGACAGGGAGAAGGGGGCTGAGGATGGAGATTCCCCAGTCCCTTTCTCAGAAGTCTCAGCTGCATTGAAGATGAATGGAGAGGAGACAGCGGCTCCTCCCCATTCATAAACTGAAGCATCGTAAGCACAGTTTACGATGCTCAGTGACATTTATGAATGGAAAGTCAGTGATCACTGACTGTCCATTCAGAAAAGGAAAGAGCCGATAAATTACACATTTACCGGCTCTTTCCTCCGCTCTCCATCCTGACAGATAGAGGACAGGGGGACTGGAGGAGGATACAGGGACAGTCAAGGGGGATGATCAGTGCAGCGCTGGGGGAGATTTACAATCACTGATCTCCTGACTCCCTGTATACATTTCATTGTAGCAGCTGAAAGCCGCGGGAGGAGAAGCGGCTGTCAGTTGCTACAATGAAATATATACAGGGAGATTAGTGATTGTAAATCCCCCTCCAGCTCTGCAATGATCATCCCCTGCTTGCCAAAGTATCGGATGAGGCATCGGAGCATTTTGCCCGAGTACAAGTACTCGGGCAAATGCTCAGTATCGGCCCCGATACCGATACTAGTATCGGTATCGGGACAACCCTATCTCTAACTTTCACAAAGACCAAATAATATACACTAATTTGGGTTATTTTTACCAAAGATATGTAACATTATAAATTTTGGACAAAATTTATGAAGATAATTTACTAATTTGCAAAATTTTATAACAAAAACTACGAAAAATGCGTTTTTTCCCAAAATTTTCGGTCTTTTTTTAATTATAGCGCAAAAAATAAAAAACCCAGCGGTGATTAAATACCACCAAAAGAAAGCTCTATTTGTGTGAAAAAAAGGACGCAAATTTCATATGGATACAGTGTTGCATGACTGAGTAATTGTCATTCAAACTGTGAGCGCACTGAAAGATGAAAATTGGTCTGGGCAGGAGGGGGTTTAAGTGCCCAGTAAGGAAGTGGTTAAAATGCACACCGAGCTGCACATACATTCCAGCACAGTGCATGTGTGCTGAGATGACTGAATGCCTGCACATGCGTGGAAGTCACGTCAGCCCACGAAAACCGGCACCAAGAAGAAGTCAGGAAGAAGATACCGGCAAGGGATCGTATGAACATTGAACTGTTTGAGCAGAGGGTAAGTATTGCAGATTACTGGCAAAACACTAATGATCCATTCACACTGCCCAGACGCTAAACGCTTTGTTTTAGCATGCAGAAAATGCCTGCTGATTTTTCCAGAAATGCAATGTGCTTGCAAAGTCCTCTCTCTGTGATTGTGCTGTACAGAATGCCAAACAAGTGTATCAACCCTGTCCAGTTCACTTCTGTCGACTACAGAACACACCTTCCAAATGTTAGAGATCAGAATAAGGGGGGGAGCTGTTCTATAGTCTTTACATACTTTTTGTCTTGTGGTGACAATGCTGCCCCTCAATGGATACAATACAGTGTGTGAGAGTTGTCACCCTAGGACAGAAAGTGGGTTACTGGAAGGAGCACCAGTTGAAAATAAAGGATTAAAATAAAGGATACAAAAAAAAAACGAATGCAACACCATATCTAAAGATTGGTAAGCTGTGGTAACATTTGTGTTCTCTGGGTTAGATACATTTAAATGCCATCAACGTTCTAAATGTGCTGAGAAAGTTTGTTCTATTATTAAAGGGCCATTGCACTTCATAATGTATATCAAAGTGTAACCTTTTTATAGATTGTAAGCCCCAATATTCTTTTACATTCTCTATTCCACACTGTTAGTATGTCATATTTAGAGCTGCCATTACAAGTCAGATTTCTTCTGTTAATTGCAGGGTTTGCTGTTGTACCGGCACATGAAGCAACGTTCCCATGTACCCCACAGATTGAACAGGAACATGGATGGTCATGAAACTTGCTATTCCATCTTTGCACTTCCTATCAGTGACTTTAAGAAGTCGGAGTGTGAATCAGTGGTTTCTGGTGTGGTGCACAGAGATCCTAATGGCACGGGTGTCACTTCTTCTATTTCGAAAGCTGTCAGAGTGGATTTAGTGGTTTCTCCTTACTCAGAATATCCATATGCCCTTCTGGGATGGACTGGATCAAAGGTATGTAGTATTGTGGGATGTGGTTTAGAAGTAGAACTCTAGGCAAAACTTTTTTTATTTTGTTTAAAGTAAGGGAGGGTTATAACTCCAGTCAGATTTTTTTTCTGCCATCTGTGCACCATTGGGGAGATTTCCCTTCACTTCCTGTCTCATAGCCAAACTGGAAGTGAGAGGAAATCCCTGCAAATCCTTAGGGACCCTCAGTTTCCCAGAACGTGTGTCCCATTGGAAGATTTCCCCTCCTATTTATTACTTTTCTGCGGACAACCCAAAATGCGGTATTTTTATTTTATTTTCACTGATGATGGTAAATAGGTCAAATAGAGAGCAGAATAAGTAGAATCTCCCTAATGGGGACGCCACTACAAAAACTGACAGGTGTTTTAATCTCCCTATCAAAAAAAAAAAAAATTGCCTTTAGTTATACTTTAAAGCTGATGTTTACAGGGTTCTCCTCTGTACAAAGCCTCTGTCTGCTTTTCTCTCCTGTGTCCATGTGCTGGCTCTGAGATGACAGTCTTGTAAATTCTGGTGCAAACCCAGAAGTGCACAATCACGTACCTGTATGTGATTTTGCGCAGAGGACCCGCCTCCCCGCACTAAATGTACATGGGACAGTCAGCAAGAATTGCTTCAATGATTTAAAAAAGCACTCTTTTAATGTATATTGTTACTGTATTATTATTATACAGGATTTATATAGTGCCAACAGTTTTTGCAGTGCTTTACAACATGAGGGCAGAAAGTACACTTTACAATACAATTCAATACTGGAGGAATCAGAGGGCCCTGCTCGTTTACAATCTAGGAGGGTAAATTGTGACATATCAGGAATTTAGTCATGCAGACTTTAAAAGATTCTGAAAGGTCAACTTGGATGAAGGATCTTTAACTTGTTTGGGTGCGCGCTCCACATTTTTAATGGGTGGGGGGGTTGATATAAGATCATATGACTTCAATAATAGCTGTTCTTTAGCAACCACTGTCCTGCATTCCTTAAAAAACATAATTTGGTGCATGTACATTGAAGAGACAAATGTGTTAAACTCACTGTGGCCTGAAAGCAGAACTTCACTCTAAATCAAAACTGGTTACTTTTAAACCTCATGCTGCTAGCATTCGTAAACAGATGGGAAGGTATATAGGGAGAGAGTGGTGGTCTATCATAGGAAGGTATATTATATTTACTTGTTTTAAACTTTTTTTTTACATTTTTTTTCAGTTGGTGATCTGGGGGTTCCCAAGGGATTCCCTTTGCAGGGATTTCCTCTCACTTCCTGTTTGACTATGGGACAGAAAGTGAAGGGAAATCTCTGAAATTGGACACAGATGGAAAAAATAAAATCTGACTGGTTATAACCCTCCCTTGCTCTATCCAAAATGGGAAAAATAAAGTTTGCCTATAGTTCTTCTTTAAAGGGGAGCCTTGGTAAAAGGTAGGGTTTTTTATGGCAGAATAGACTCCATATGTCTCGCCTACTATAAAACCTCTTTCACTGTTTTTTATCAATTTTTCTCTAATGGCACGTTCACACTGGCCTACACTATAACAAGCAGGGTTTTAGTGTGTGTGTGTGTGTGTTGCATTAAAGCGTATCTCACAGTTTTTTTTGGTGTTTTTTTTTTAACCTTAATTAAATATTAAAATTACATTTCATTCATTTCTGTGCTTGGCAGTGATGCGTAGATAGACAGCACATGGAGCCTTCAGGTGAGCTCCAGTCTATTGCAGAAAAATGCATCCAGTATACGTTTTTCCGCACCGCAATGCTCGACATTCAGAGGCTCCATTGCGATGTGAACAGACCACATATAAAAAAAATATTTCTGTGTGCCCTTGTGGTGATTGGTGTTTATCCAATACAGGAAAACGCCAGTCACCACACCTAGTGTGAACGAGCCTTTATTGTACACCAACTGTTACCCATGTGCTGCTCAGTGTTCAATACCAGACATTGAATTGCTGGACTGGGGCATGTTGGCAGGTAAGTCTCTCATTTTGAATTACTATGCTGTGCATATTTGTGTGTGATGGCAAAAGCACTGGAGACCTGCATCAGATTTGGTTCTGCTTTATGTTTGACATTCTGTATGTATGGCTTTTTGGAATGTGTAAATGTTCTCTGTAAGAGAAATGTTAGGTGAATCTTAGGCAAGTATCGGGTCATAAACATAAAAGAAAGGGGTGCAGCGCTAAACATGTACTTTAATCACACTGCAAAACATTTTCTAACGCTCACAATGAGAATGTTTGTAGTATAGTAATAATGAATACAGGCAGTCCCCTAGTTATGAACATCCGACTTATGAACGACTCCTACTTACAAACGGAGGGAGACAACAGGAAGTGAGAGGAAATCTCCCCCCTAGGAAGGGAAATTCACTCCTGTAAGAGTTATTATGGGAAAAAGATGTCTCCACTGATGCTTTATCACCAAGGTTTGTTTCCACAACAACCCAAAATGTTCAAAATCCAATTATTAATGGGACAGGAAGTGAGATGAAATCTTCTGAACAGAAACATAGACAGCAAAACAAACAATACAGGGGTCTTAACCCTTCCCTATGCTATCCAAAAAGCTTAAAAATATTTGTTTTGGCTGAAGTTAAACTTAAAAAATGTACCTGTTCCCACTTACAAACAAATTCGACTTATGAACAAACCTACAGTCCCTATCTTGTTTGTAACCTGGGGACTGTCTGTAATAGATTATTCCATCCATCCTAAGGCTTCATGCACACAGGACGTTTAAAAAACATCCTAAAACGTCAGTAGCTTATCAGTGAATTCTTTCAGGTTTTTTTAGCGTTTTTGCGCCGGCGTTAATGAGTGTTAGTCAGTGTTAATGATCGGTTTTTAGCGCTGGCGTCAATGGGTGTTTTTTTTTTTTTTTTTAATTCTTTTTTCAATGGACACAAAACGTCCAAAAATGTTGGTGGCGTTAGTGGGCGTCAATGAGTGTTTTTGGGCGTCAGAGCGTTTTTACAGCTGAAAAACGTCCAAAAGAACCCTCAGGTCTTGGGTTTTTTTACAGCTCAAAAACGTCACTGATAAAAACAGCTGATAACAGCCTATGTGTGCATGAACACATAGGATAACATGATGGAGGGTTTAATGACTGTAGAAAAAAAGTCTGCAGCTGAAAACAGCTTTAAAAACGTCAAAAAACGTCCATGTGTGCATGAGCCCTAAATGTTGTGGATGGAGGAATCTCTGCTGCCAGCTGTTGCTTTACATAGCAAAATTTGTCAATCGTTCATTGACGGACACAGCCTCTATTCTTGACATGTGGGGTTTATGCACCTTTCACTAGGAGTGGACTAGGCAGAGCGAAGTTCAGCTCAAAGCAGACACAGCCCCTCCCAGGGGGCAGTCCTCACTTGGCATAACCCCTCCAGCCCTGCTTCAGCAACTCAGTTTTTTCTGGCTAGTGCAAGGAGTAGGACCTGGCTCCCTGCTGGGATCTGCGGTTCCTCATTCTTTTTTTAATTTTTTTCTTTTTTCAAGAATTCTGATGAAGAATACAATCAAGTAGCCGGCTGGGTGACAGGCTGGATACCCTATATCCAGGGAGTCTCCCCAGCGCGGCCGACAGGCCTCGTTCCGTGCGAGGCGGCCGGCGGGTTAAACGTCCCACCAGCGCACCTAGGACAGGGCACCCCGTGTCCGTGTCACAGGTGCTGCGTGGCCGGCAGCTCCCCCCGAATCGGCAGGGTGGCAGGACTGCTTAGAGTGGCTACCCGCTGCGCCCATCTACAGTGGTGAGTACTCCAAACCCCCCCCCCCCTTTCCCTCGGTATAGGTGTCCTGCCTATATCCCCCATGCTGTCCAAACTGTCCATGTTTGCATTCGTTATCAGACGTCTGCTTTGGCTTAGATGCTGGTCAGGGGACCAGGCGTCAAAGAAGGGCCTGACGGACCTGCCTTTTGAAGGGGGTCGTCTCTTTGGGGCTTCCCTCAACGAGATCATCAAGGATTACACTGGGGGGAAGAGCACTTTCCTTCCGTAGCCCAGGCGCAGGGCGCGCCCTTCCTTCTCTACTCAAAAGAGGTTTTTTTTCGTGCGCCACGTGCCTCGAACAAGGTCTCTCAGCCCGCCAAGGCCCCCGCAGGGGGCCAGAAGCATCCCTGGCAGCATAAGTCCGAAAAGGCGGAGGAGACGTCCTCCTCCACATGATGGGTCGCCCCCACCCGCGGTTTGGGTGGGGGGACGGCTCTTACGGTTCGCGGACCTGTGGACCGCGCGTATCTCGGATCTCTGGGTGCGCGAGGTGGTTTCGTCCGGGTACAAGATAGAGTTCCGTACCCAACCCCTTCTTCGCCTCCAATCTGAGGCTTCCCCCGGAACAGCTGCAGGCCCTGTTCGAGGCCGTACACGTCCTGCTCCATCAGGGGGTGATTGTCCCAGTTCCTTCTGCGGAGCGTTTCCACGGTTTTTATTCCAATCTTTTTGTAGTTCCGAAAAAAGATGGGGTCAGGCCTGTCCTGGACCTGAAGGGCCCTCAACATCTTTGTGAGGGCATGGAAATTCAGAATGGAATCTGTCCGCTCTGTGGTGGCGGCGCTTTGTCAGGGAGACTTCTTGGCCTCCCTGGACATCAAAAACGCTTATTTACACAAGCCCATATGCGTGCACCACCAGTGCTTCCTGCGCTTTGCGGTGAGGGATCTCCACTACCAGTTTGTGGCCCTCCCGTTCGGTCTGGCCTCAGCCCCACGGGTTTTCACCAAGCTCCTAGCCCCAATACTGGATCTGCTGCGGCAGAGGGGCATAGCAGTAGTGGCATATCTCGACGACCTCCTCCTGCGAGTCGACCTCAGCCCTGTCGGACAGTGTGGACATCACCCTCGGTTTCCTGCGGGACTTCGGCTGGGTGATCAACCTTCCGTCACGCCGGTTGGAATGCTTGGGCTTGGTCCTGGACACGGAACGGGCTAAGGTGTTTCTCCCTGCCGCCAAGGTCTTGACGCTCCAAGTGGCGGTGCGGACCCTGCTGTCCTAGCGGTGGTCCTCTCAGATTTTGCATGTGGGTGTTGGGGCTGATGGTCTCCTCCTTCGAGGCGGTGCCTTATGCACAGAGTCACACCCGGCCCCTGCAGCGGGCCATCCTGCTGCGGTGGGACAAGTCTCCGCTATCCCTGGATCGGGTGATCAGTTTGGATCACCGGACTCGAGGCTCCCTCACCTGGTGGCTACGGGCCCCGACCTTGGAGCAGGGGAAGTGGTTTCTTCCTGTGGACTGGACGGTGATCACGACAGATGGCAGCCTATACGGCTGGGGAGGGGTCCTGGGGAGATTGTCCACCCAGGGCCGCTGGTCTCCGGAAGAGTCCCGTCTCCCGATCAACGTGCTGGAACTGCAGGCGATCAGGCTTTGCCTCTCCCACTGGACGGGGAGGTTGCACGGGCGTCCTGTTCGGGTCCAGTTAGACAACGCCACGACCGCGGCTTACGTGAACCATCAGGACGGAACGAGAAGCACGGTGGCTCGGGTGCTGGCCTTCCTTCAGCAAAGCCTAGATCACAAGTTGGCATTGAGCATGATTAAGGGGCAGATTTCTGCCCTGGCGATTCTTTTTCAGCGTCCCTTGGCGACGCATTCCCTGATTCGTACCTTTGTCCAGGGGGTTCGTCATGTCTTTCCCCAGGTACGGTCGCCTTTGGCGCCTTGGGACCTTAATCTGGTCCTTTCTGTGCTCCAGAAGCCGCCTTTCGAAAATATCAGGGAAATTTCCCTGCATCTGCTCTCGCACAAAGTGGCCTTTCTGGTGGCTATTACATCCGCCAGGCGGGTATCTGAACTGGCGGCTCTGTCCTGTAGGTCTCCGTACTTGGTCATACATAGGGACAAGGCGGTTTTGTGCCCCTCTCCCTCCTTCTTACCGAAGGTGGTCTCTTCGTTTCACATCAATGAGGACATTGTCCTCCCTTCGCTGTGTCCGCGCCCGTCTCATCCTAAGGAAGTTGCTTTGCATTACTTGGATGTGGTTAGGGCTTTGAGGGTGTATCTGGCGGCCACGGCCTCGTTTCGGAGGTCCGATGCGCTTTTTGGCGCGGTGGATGGGCCCGCGCAAGGGGATGGCGGCCTCGTCGGCCACCATTTCCCGTTGGATACGACAGATGATGACCCGTGGGTATGCTGTTCGGGGCCAGGAGCCCCCCTTTCCGGTCACGGCTCACTCTACCAGGGCGAGTAGTACTTCCATGGCTTTCCGACACCAGGCGTCGGTTTCTCAGGTGTGCAGCGCGGCCACTTGGACCTCGGTGCACACTTTTTCCAAGTTTTACAGAGTTGATGTTGCAGCATCTTCTGATGCTGCTTTTGGCCGCAAAGTTTTGCAGGCGGTAGTGTGAGGCGCGTCTGGCACCTCCTGGAGAACTCTCTTGTTGGGTACTGTTGTTCTTGTTGCCCGCCCCTCGTTGTGACACTGCTTTGGGACATCCCCACATGTCAAGAATAGAGACTGCGTCTGTCAATGAACGATTGAGAAAATAGGATTTTTTGACTTACCGTAAAATCCTTTTTTTCTGAGTTCATTGATGGACGCAGCACCCACCCCTCTTCTGTTGAGTTTGTACTGCTTGCTACGAACTGAGTTGCTGAAGCAGGGCTGGAGGGGTTAAGCCAAGTGAGGACTGCCCCCTGGGAGGGGCTGTGTCTGCTTTGAGCTGAACTTCGTTCTGCCTAGTCCACTCCTAGTGAAAGCTGCATAAACCCCACATGTCAAGAATAGAGGCTGCGTCCGTCAATGAACTCCGCCAAGTCACTTCCACTTGGCTGCTTTGATTTTTCATTTGAAGTTTGTCGAGCCAGATCATGCCAACAGCACCACTCATGGCATGCATTTTGGCAGATTCAACATGAATCAGTTGGGATTCTAGCTGTGCATGGCCAGCTTAAGTTGCCAAATAGACACACACACTGCACTTCACAGCATAAGGCTGCCAAATGCCCAGTGGTTCCTGGAATTTCACTTTAGAATAAGGGAGAGCTTTGCATCTTGCAGAGAAAGAAAATACATTTTTTTAAGGACGGAACATTTTTTTTTATACTCTAAACTCTTTGATAAGCTCCTGTATGTACTTTTTGGCAGCGCTTCTTACCCATGCACATGATTGGGTCAGTTTAGATGATTCTAATGCATCAGTGTTCTTAGAAGCAGAGCATTTAGGTTCCTATGACCGATATGACAGATAAAATGGCGTAGGGTCCCCCCCCCAAAATCCATACCAGACTCTCATCCAAGCAAGTGCCCCCCCCCATCCTTCTTGGACCATACCAGGCCACATGCCCTCTACATGGGGAGAATGGGTGCTTTGGGGCAGGGGGGGCTCTGTGCCCCCCCATCCCAAAGCACCTTGTCCCCATGTTGATGAGGAAAAGGGCCTCTTCACGACAACCCTTGCCAGTGGTTGTTGGGGTTTGCGGGCGGGGGGCTTATCAGAATCTGGAACCCCTTTTAACAAGAGGGCCCCCAGATTCTGGCCCCCCACCCTATGTGAATGAGTATGGGGTACATACACAGGTTGTTAAAGTATTTTATTAAATCAGCTCTGGCGTCTTCTCCCTCTGATTTTCTTTTCCCCTCTCCGGCGTTTTCTTTCTTCTGCTCTTTTGTGGGGTCTTCTTTCTTCTGAGGGTTCTTCTTTCTTCTGCCTGTTCTTCTCCCTCTCCGCTGCATTTCCGGTCTTTTTCCGGTGTTCTTCGATGTCCTCTCCCTCTGTTCTTCCTCTGTTGTTCTTCCCATGTTGACCCGACGCGTCTTTTTTTCTGAGGGGGTCTTCTGTCTTCTGCCGGTTCTTCTGCCAGTCTTCTCCGCTGTCTTCTCCCTCTGTTCTTCTTCCCATGTTGACTCGACACAATCCCCCGCACGAATCGTGTCTCCGTGCTGTGCAGTGACTTATATTGACATGGGGCGAGGTCACCCGCTGATGTCATCCGGAGGCCCCAGCTCCTATTACATCACCGCCCATCATGCCCTGGGCGGTGATGTCATAAGGGGCCAGGGCCTCTGGATGATGTCAGCGGGTGACCCCGTGCCATGTCAATATAAGTCAACGCACAGCGCGGAGACACCATTCGTGCGGGAGATTGCGTCAACATGGCAAGAACAACAGGTGGAGAAGACCGGCAGAAGACACGGCAGAGAGGGAGAAGAACCGGCAGAAGAAAGAAGACCCTGCAGAAGAAAGACGCCGGAGAGGGGAGAAGATATCAAAGGGAGAACACGCAGGAGCTGATTTAATAAAATACTTTAAAAACCTGTGTAGTGTTTTTTTTTTTTTTTTTACTAAAGAGGGAAACTATAGAAGAGGGGAGAGGCCGCAGAAAGAAGACGTCCCAGAAGAAAGAAGACGGCCAAGAAGAGGGAGAGACGGCACAGAAGACGGCCAGAAGAGGTGGACAACAAGAACGGTACAACTGCGTTAGAGGGCGTGCTTACCACAGAGGCGCGACACGCAACTGAATATAACTGTACCGTGCCCCAGTGGGCGACTGTAGTAGGTCTCCGGGACCGGGGAATACTGTAGTGGCGGGTCCCGTACTACCCGCCACTACATTATCCTCGACCCCGGAGGCCTACTGTAGTCGCCCACTGGAGCGGGGTACAGTTATATTCAGTGACGTGTCGTGCCTCTGTGCTAAGCACGCCCCCTAACACA
>BLSH010160178.1:448001-462032 GCA_018402905.1 Glandirana rugosa
AGACGTGTCGTTACGCCACGCTTAGTGTACGCTACAGACTGTAGTGCGTTCGCACTTGGCCCTGAACATAGGAGGAGAACGTGTAAAAATGGACATCCAGATGTCAGACATCGCATGTGATTCGCACCGCATTGCTGTGCAGATCAGATGCAATATCTGTGCGATGCGATTTCAGCCATACAAACTGTATGGCTGAAATCGCATTCGCACCAAAATGGTGCAGGACCCATTTTTGGTCCGCACTGGAATCGGATCGCATGGGTGTTCACACCCATGCGATCCGATTCCTGCACCATTTGACAGTTCGCACTGCGATCCGATCTGGGGGTGTCATTAACTTTACACTCACATCCCCAGCCGTGTGAGTGCGATGCGGGAACCTGCACTGGATTCCCAGGCTTCCCACATCGCACCAGTGTGAACCGAGCCTAAATTGGAACTAAACCGCTCATGAACTACCTTTTGCCCCTCCATTTTTAACCCCTGTATTACCGGGCCAATTTTAGCAGAGGCCCTATAGAATAAAATGGGGGGTTTTGTAATTTTTTTATGTCACACTGTATTTGCGCAGTGTTTTGCAGAAAAAATGCACTTTATTGAATTATATTGCACATAAACACAATATAATACCAATTTTTTTGTAAAGTATAAAACGTGCCAAGTAAATGGATATCGAACACGTCACACTTTTAAAATGGCGTATGCCCGTGGAATGTCGCAAAACGACGGTACTTTAAATCGTAGCCTATGGAGAATTTTAACGCCTTTACAGGTTATCATTTTAGAGGTCTGGTGCTAGAATTATTGCTCTCGCTCTGACGTTCACAACCTCACAAGTATGGTGCAATTAGAGTTTACATAAGCATGAGTGGCTTATGTATGCGTTTACATTTGTGTATAAGCATGGGAGCACTTACATTTTTTTTTTAATTTATTTTATCCAAAACTTTTTTTGCATTAACTTTATTCCTATATCACAAGGGATTAACAACATTCCTTGTGACAGCATGGACTGTGACTGATCCTCTTTATGGAGACCCCAAATCTCTCCTCTGGCCTCCAATGCAGCCGAACAGACACAGATCAGTCTGATCAACTACTTTCCTGGCTGCCAACGGCCAGATAAACAGAGAGGTGGAACCGCAAGTGCCAAAATCCTCATTGCTTGTGGGTCAGAGAGAGGGAGGAACAACATCAGTGCCTTTCTCTTTGTGAAGTGCTGCCGTTTGCATTGCTCCCGGGCTCCGTGATCAGACGGCGGAGCCTGGGAAGGGGGGGTGGGTTCCCTTCCGCCCACTGAAGAAGTGATCGAGTGGCTGTTCAGCCACTCAAATCACTTCTTCCTTAAAGGGAAATGAACAGGCACGTACGTAGATGCGCCACTGGTCTCTTCCAGAGGCATTTGGGAGCTGGAGGAGATTGGCCGTGCTTCTGTTGCTGGATGGACATTACAGTGCCCAGCAGCATTTGTGCACGTGTGGAAATCTGACACATAGTAACCCACTGCCTACTGGGATGGCTGTGATGTAGTAATCCCAGAAGGCAACGGGACTTGGCCTGGGCCGGAGTAGTTTCATTAGTGGATACCCCACACAAATGGATACCGGAAGTGATGTTTCATCACTGAGGATACCGTGTCCAATCTCATTCCCCAATGTCCATGTGGACATAGTTTGTTAAAAAAAAATTGTCGTGAGGCTGAGCGACCGAAGCAATGATGTGAGGCCGACCGACCGACCGACCACTTTCCCCTGTGTCCACGTCCATCACTTTCGTGTGCTATGATGTTGGAATGCATAGCAAGGAAAGACGTATGTGCAATGGTTTGTTTTACTGGAAACATCACTTCCGGTTTCCATTTTTGTGGGGTTATCAATAAATGACGCTACACCGGAAAAGCTGAAATGCTGTCAAAGACAGCATTAAAGTAAAACTAAAGGCAAAACGTTTTTTTTTGTTTTTTTTTAAGTTTTGGTTAGTGTGGCACCGTTAAGGAGATTCACCCTCTCATTGAAAGTGAAAGTAAGAGAAGTTTTGGGTTGTCCCCAGAAAAGTAATAGCGGGGAAATCTTCCAATGGATACAATGGTTCTGGTCACCTTGGGTCCCCAAGGAATTTTCTTGATTCTCAGGGATATCTTCTCACTTCCTGTTTGGCTATGGGACAGGAAATGGAGGGAAATCTCCGCAATGGGGACACATGGCGAAAAAAAAAAATCTGATGGGTTGTAACCCTCCTTTAACTCTATCCAAAATGAAAAAAAAAAAGTTTCGCCTATAGTTCTATTTTAAGAACTGGCAAGGTTCTAACCTTCCCCCATTCTATCCGATACAGGATAGAGATATCCTTGATGTTGCTGTCCAACTTTTGAAAGGTAAATGTTATATGCATCAGGACTTTACATATTCTGTAAACAAGCACAGGATTTATTGCCACTGTTTAAATGAAATGTGATTTTCTAGGATGGTAACACTATGATAAGACTTTTAGGGTGTCTCTTTGCAAAAAAACCAAATAGAAAATTTAAAAGTGTCTTGGTCAAGTAGAATTGCACAGTACATGTTTTTCTTTTTTTTTTTTTTTGGGTAAAGGAAGATAAATCTATAACCTTTACTAGGTTTTAATTGCCGTCTGTCTCCATGGGGACTGTTTCCTTTATTTTCTGTGGCAGTGGAGGGAAGAAAACAGAAGTTCCTACTCCTCCTCCATGAAAAAAAAAAAAACACATCAAGATGATGATTGGTAGGTAGAACAGGTCCTCAAGGACTTGTAGGGTTGAATCAACTGACATAGTGATCAGGCTCAACCTTGTTTACTGCTGCCAGGTAAATGGTTTGTGCTAACCTCAGATTCTGAAAACGCTAGTTAGCTTGTTTATAAGATGATCCAATGTTTGAGCTAATGACCTGAAACACACATGCAGGTTAGGAAGACTGAGCTGGATAGCGACTTAGGCCCCTGTTCACACCTGAGCAATTTTCTGCTTGAAGCTCTAAACCGCTCAACAAGCCAAATCCCATTCATTCAATGGCCCTTGTTGACATATGAACATTCTGTCGTCTGAAGAACAAAATAAGTACACAAGCTTCTTTTTGGTAGATTACAAGTGTTTTTGGCCCCATAGATGCCAACAGAAATGCCTGACTTGAGTGTTTTCTGCTCAAATAGCAGCTCTCCACCCCTCTCCCTCTCCTCCTAGTGCTTTATTTTTGCTAAAATTCCTGAAGCTGTAAAATACTTGTAATACACTTCTGAAACACTTTTATAAATAACACTAGTAAATCGATACGTTTAGGTGTGAATGGAGCCTTAAAGCTGATCACCGTGTTTCATTTAGCTTTAAATAGTTTGAACCAAGCTGCTGAAAACTCACTTCACTGCGAGCCCCATATGTAGCCTCAAGCTACATATATACATGTATTATAATATGCTCTACCATTCAGAGGAAGATTTGTGTTCTATGGTTGAATACAAAGCTTCCTCCAAATGGCTGATGTCACAGATTCCGCCTCACCCAATGAGAGGAAGCTTCGTATTCATAGAACACTAATCTCCACTGAGCAGCACTCAGCCCGACTTTTTTTTGTTGTTCTGGGAGTGGAATGGGAATGTCTTGTCCCACTGCCAGTACAGAGCTGTAAACTGTATGTAGCTGAGGCTACTTATAGCTTATACATTTCTACCAGCTGCTGCAACTATGAAGTTAGTTTGGACCAGCTTGTTCCGAAAGGTAAGCGGAACCCAAAAATTGACTTTTAAAAGTACCACCAGCGAACTAGAAAATGTATAGCTTTGGGTCAGCGATGGCAGCCTTTTAGTACAGGTCCTCTTCAAAGGGTATCTGTACTTTTTACATTTCAGAAAGCAACACCCTTCTCAGTCAAAAATAATTTTCACTGCCCTGGGTTGCAGCACTATGATCCCGACTATAGTGCATATTACCCAGACCCTATAAATAAACAGGTCTGTTTCCTTGTTCTGAGCATGTGGACCAGGGATAGGGAACCTTGGTACCTACAATGAAAGATTGACAGCCACAAGCAAATATCCCAGAGGTGCTGAGCAAGCTGCAGTGATGATTTACATTTTAATGAAGGTAGTGCTTTGCTGAATATTAAGTTTAAAGAACAGCCACTACATATTCAGAGTTGCCTAATGTGAGATGGAATATTCTTTTTTTCATCCCTGAAATGTAAAAACTCAAAATGCGTAAATTGGAAAGAGGAGTCTGAAGCTCAAACTTTATTCCAGGAAGCGGGCCTGGGGCCTAGCTTAAAGAGTTATCACACAGAGGCAAGCTTATGTAAAAAATGGTTTATCTGTTCCATTTTTGTATAAAACACACGGGAGAAACCTAGCCAATCAACACACAGATTTCATTTACAAGACTCAAGGAACTTTTTTTCTGTGAAACTTTGAACCTAAACAACATACAAAGGTTTTCTCTTAAGTCTACACTCTCTGCTGACTATTCCATTTACTATTTTTAGAAAATGAAATCTTTAAACGAAAAATAAACAAAACAAATTCCACATAACCCCATCGTCTTTCTTCTGTCCCAGTTACAGTACAATGGTAGATGGCAGCAGGACCCTATTCCTTATGCAGTTTTCTGCTGTCCCTTCTTTCCAATCAGAGACTTGTGGATATGAGGAATAACACCTGAAGAGAAATATAGATTACAAATGTTAAGTCTATGCAAGATGAACAGAAAAGACATTTCACGTTGCATTGCTGTTCCTGTCATTTCAAATTAGGTGTATTCATTCATTATAAAGTGCTTTGACATTAAATATCTGATTAAAGACAACTTATTGGAGACCACATTACCTCCTCCTGCAATGGTGGCCTTGATGAGGGAGTCTAATTCTTCATCCCCACGGATGGCTAGCTGCAAGTGACGAGGAGTGATACGCTTCACCTTTAGATCTTTAGAGGCGTTTCCTGCCAACTCCAATACCTGGATTCAAAGGCAACAAATAAGTCTCTAAAAACACCAGATGGAGAACTTCATCTATAAGAAAGCAAGACTTTATTCAAACCTGAAACTAACAGACTTGGCTTCAGTTGACAAACTGTTACGGAAGCAAATGTGAACGGTGTTAAAGCTATAACCAACCTCAGCAGTAAGGTATTCCAGAATAGCAGCACTGTACACTGCTGCAGTAGCACCAAC
Organism: Glandirana rugosa; assembly: GCA_018402905.1. Lineage (NCBI taxonomy): Eukaryota > Metazoa > Chordata > Amphibia > Anura > Ranidae > Glandirana > Glandirana rugosa. The sequence goes on from BLSH010160178.1 coordinate 453,178, forward strand.
TCTTCCGTGGCTTGTAGTGCGAGTCTTCAAGTGTCTATGTATACGACCCACAGGGAACTAAAGTAAAGTCAAAAATCACATTAAGGTACCTTGAATGTCAAGGAGAACTCTGCTACAAATACAACTAGCCAATGTGAGACACCACTGGTTTATGTATGTGCTTAGGAGGAATCCTAAAAATGCCGATATATATCCGTATTGGAGAAATCTATTGCTGCTCTGCTAGGTAAGACCAATAGCAAAATATACTTTTGTCACACATTCACCTTTGGGAAGCTATTATGGTAAAACAATTGTTTACTAGAGCTAATAAAATGAACTTACCTGCAGTCCTGCTCTTTGAGAGCGAGATACAGCTTTGGCCTTAGCCTTCCCACTGTCCTTCCCAGCCTTACCACCAGCCTATAGAGAGCAAAAGTAGTGAAAAAAGTTGTTTCTCTATTTTTCACCGGTTCTGTGTTTTTTTTGTTTTTTTTTGTAATTTTATATTTCAAATACATAATATACAGAAATGTGAAAACCCCACTATCTGTGCATATACGTCACATCCCCTCCAGTGATTCCATCTGTGGTGGCAGGTGACCCTCAACAAGGCTTCAGTAGTCTTATGGCCAGCTATTGTCTGAGCTCTAACCTCCATATGGTGCTGACACGGTGGTGGAGAACCCTCACGGTCCTCTCTGTTAATGTTGAAACAACTATACACTAATTACAGAAAGTGAAATCAAAATTACCAGATTGTCTCCTCCCAAAGCTTTGATGGTAATAAGTTTCCTAAATGGGCGCTTCATATTGATTTTTATAATAGTTGGTAATGACTTACAAATAATATGTAACTGTTCTCATCCCTTTGTAAGACCTAATGGCGTGCAGCCAGAAGCAAATCTAAATATCTGATTATTCTAATTAAAGGCATCTTCAGACTGGAGCAGCCAGCGTTGTGCTTTCAGTTTGTCAGTCCTGTTCGTGTTATGGAGTGTTTGAAGTGCCAAGTCTGTGTTTTATTATTTGTAAGTTTTCATGCATTTTCTGTATGCATCTTAACGATACAACTGGCTTCTACACAACATGGGAAGTGAAAGCATCCATATTTTATAAATGAATTCAGTCATGTACAGGTTGGTCTCCACTGGGGCCTGGATCTTTATTAGTAACCCCAAAATGTATTTTGGTTTGTCCTGTTTAAGCTTTCATGCGCAGGGCCCTTCCAACTGCCTTGTCTCAAATGGTTTTTTGAACTCCCTTTATTTTGTAAGGCTGGGTTTACACTATTGCGACCCCAAAGGGGGATTTAGAGTGCGACTTTGATCCAACTTTACACTCTCTGGATTAAAGTTGCACCAAAGGTCTGAACAAAGTAGTGCAAGAACCTTTTTTGGAGTTGTTGCGACTTAAGTCGCACCAATTAGAATGCGGATCATTGATATACATGGATTTTGACTTGTCATGCGACTTCACATGTTGCACAACTCGCAGTAGTGGAAACAGAGCCTAAAGTGCTATATAAATACTCTATAATAATGTAATGAACACTTTGGGGAAGGGGGGTGGTCTGACCTAGTCGTGTCAGCAACCCTGAGGCTCTGTTTCATCTCGGCAGGGGATCTTAAACTGTTCAGCAGAGTAAGAACAAATATGTGATGGAGGAAAAAAAAAAAAAAAATAAGGGACCAATGTCATTCTAGGGTTGGCCGCCCACTGAACATGTTGGATGTGGGTGGATATAAGTGGACACAGGTCCACTTGCATCTGGCCATTCATACATTAGTCTTTTTGACCTGTGTAATCATGGGTCAAACATGGACTGCTGAATGCCCCATGTGAAAGGGGTCAAATTCATTTCCTATGTGTACATTCCCTTCATTTATGAAAAGATTAAATGCTTTAATGCCTGGTACACATGATGGGAATATTGGGCTGGATTATCTTTTTTTTTTTTTTTGCATGCTCGTCTGGTATGGAAAACCAATAGGTTACTAAAATTCTCGTAAAGAATACAACCGTGATGTAATGTTTAGTTTCCAAGCATGCGTGGTTTTGGTCACACTATATTTTTTTTCCGTACAAAGTACCATACTAATTATTAGAAATGCGTTTGTTCTGTTGTATGAGAAAAATGTTTGTGCTGGTCCCTTTGGATATTTTCTGATGAACTATTGTAATTGACTCTATGTATACTAATGAACAGATTATTGGACGATCGCTCCAAAAGCGGTATTTTTCTTTTGATTTTCTCATTGTGTGTGTCTTAACTGTTCAACTACTTTTCACAAGAGTCTGGTTATCACAACACACCCTTTTTTGCTAAGGTCAGCATCGTTATCTGTCAAATACTTGTCTACACACTGTTCTGGTTCCTATGTAAAGCTGGATACACACTACAGTTTTTTTTTTTTGTGCAACCCCGTAAGTTGCGCACACAGGAAAAAACAAAAAAAACCCCTGACAGCTCTGGGCGGGAGCCGCAGTACTAACCATGCGGATTTAGTCCTGTCATCTCCCCCGAATGAGCTAGTGTGTTCTGACAAGGGGGTACACCCCTGCCAGAACACTCTGATCAGCGCTCTCTGCCATTGGCTGAGAGCGCTGATCAGGAGTCGCTTGGCTGCTGGTTATTCAGCAGTGCACCTCCAACAGAAGTCAACCAGACCGACATACACATAGGGAAAAATGTCGGCCAGTATTTTTTTTTTTTTTTTTGTACCGGCAAATGTCTCCTGACATTCTGCCCACAAGTATGGGACTTTAGATATTACCTGGTGATATAAATCTCAATTCACTAAGCTAACACACAAGTATAAGCATTTTCTGCTGAAAGTAAATAGATTTGAAAATTACAGTCACAAGAGATCCTGCTGCTTTTGTGAATGGAACCTAAAACCTTAGTGTTTGGCAAGAGTACACAGTATTTGAATGTGTCTTAGTTTGGAGATCTACGCATAAGTAAATGTATTTCATTTATACACACGGTAGAGAAGTGGGTCTTTAACCATTATGTCTGATGACAATGGCAAAAATCCAGATCTAAAGCTGGTCACCACGCACACACCAATAGGATCATTTTAATATGGCTTAATTGATCAAATAAAGTTTGCACACTTGAGCTCTTTATGATTGATTTAGAATACTTCTAATTAATTTTGACCCTGCCAAGTCAATGCTGCCGATTATTCTTTGTGCATTGGAGAACAGATTGATTAAATTATCAATTGTAAACAAATAGTTTTCCTTGTTATGATTGTATATATTTGCAGAGTTTTCCATAAATGCATTTTTTTTTTTTTTTTTTTGTGATCCATTGCACTTGAATTGGTTACGAATTACTATGTGTATGGCCGCATCGCTTTAGGAATATCATTGTAATACAGCATTGATATAAAAATGCAAACAGTTGGTGCAGCGCTTTATAAAAGGAGACAGTACAATTACAATGCAGTATCTTGCAGAAATGTGTTTTATTATTCTGTCAACTGTTACCCCTCAAGCAGTTTGCAGCGGGAAATTTGGATTATTATGAAAGGAAAGAACTGAGCCTATGGGGCCAGGTCTGGTGCTGGAGGCTGGATGAGGATTAGCAGCAGACGGCTCATTGGCTGTGCTTTGTCAGTGTAGTCCCCTTCTATGTGTGTAATAACAACATCCAGAGACTCCCTGGTAGTAATTGTCCTCCGCCTCTACTGTCCCTGCAAGATGCTTATAAATGCACAGAGCCATAAAAGGGCAAATTTCAGGTTTATCCTCTCTGCTTTATGGGCTGTGTATGATCGGGGAGAACAACACAAATAAATCAGCTTTGTCTATGGACATTCTATATAGGAAGGCTTACAATGCCCCCACTAATCCCTATCCAGACATCCCCCCTCCCTATATCATCACAGCGAGGGTCACTGGGAAGCTGGAGAGGAAATAGTGTGACATAAACATATTAGAGAAAGACCTCCAATTCAGTGTCCTTTTACAAAAAAAAAAACTCCTCCTCAAGGAGCTCTAGATATTTACACAGCACAGGATGAGGATAATGTTTTTGGTGTACAGATCACAATGGGGGTTGATATGCTAATGTATAGCATATCAGCCATATAAACGTGGGAATGCTGTAAGTAGTAGGCAGAGTAATGATGGGAGTTATATACATACATACATACATACGCACACAGATCAGAAATGGTACAATGTATATCATACATGTCAGTTTATTGTGGGGTTATAAAGTATGTCATAAGATCAGTATTAATGGTCAGATCACATTAGGGAGGGTGTATATAATATACAGGCTAGATAATATAAATCATATAACCAATCTTATATTATATATAGTATGTGGGGTTAGATAACAGGAGATATGTATACTGTACAGGGTCTAATAATTGGGGGGGAGGGAATGTACACATGGTGTTTTTTTTTTTTTAAATGTACCCAGGATGAGATGATAATAATAGGGGGTATATATAGTATAGTAATTGGGAGTGATGTCTATATTATAGTATATACATGAGTCAGATAAGGGGGGTGTGATGTATATAGCATACAGGGGTCAGATGAGGGAGGAAAGCAGGCTCAGGTAATGAGTCAGAAAATAAAAGAAATAATAATGGATGGTGAGTGGTGATGTTGTATACAGGGTCAGATAGGATATATGATACAGGGTCCAGTGGGTTTTTTTTTTAATAAAGGGGAATGCATAGAGGATAATGGGGTTGATGTATCCTAGGTCAGGTAAGAATGGGGTACCCTGTTTAGTAGTATACAAGGTGAGTTAATAAGGGAGGGGAGATATGTTCGGGCTCAGGTAATAGAGAGGTGATTTGTATTGTGGGTGGTGATGTTGTATACAGAATGAAATAATAGGATCTATGTATAGTATACAGGATCTCATATTGGATGGGGGTGATATACACAGGGTCAGGGGGATGTATACAGGAATTGATGTATAGTATAATACAGGATCTTGTATTGGATGGGGGATGTATACAGGAATTGATGATGTGTATATAGTATATATACAGGGTCAGATAATAATGTAGGGGGTGGGTGTATTCTGGGTCAGATAATAGGGGGTAGTGTGTTTATTGGTGTATACAGAGTGGGATAGTAAAGCTGCAGCTGTCTCCTGTCACTATGGTGACCCCCTGTATAGGGTGGTGACTTCCGGGGACACTGCTGAGAACAATAACACAGCACGGTAGAGCCCGGGGGGGTGGGTCTGGTGAATGCACTCTCTTCTGTCAGTGTAAATGTCATTGTTAGTGTCAGGGAGCCGGCCCCTGTATGGTAATAGCCGGGCTGGCCCGGTGCGGAGGTCTCCCGGTTCGGTGTGTGGCCGGTCAGTCGTCCTCCTCCCCTCAGATGCTCTTCCCGCCTTTTCCCGGGACAGCCTAGGAGGCCGCTGCCGGCGGACACACGAAGCCCACTGGTGAGGTATTTACCATGTTCCGGAGCTCCGAGCGTCGCCGTGAGAAGGTCCGGATAAAGTTGCCCCGTGTCTACGTCCCTCACTGCCGCCGGTACCGCGCACTCTCAGCCTCACACACACAATAACCCCCCACCCGTCAGGCCCGAGCGACAGGACGCTTCGCAGCCAATCACGCCCGACCTTCCTGGTTTGAAACCCCGTCCCGGCCTATGGCGTTCCGCCTTGTTTCCCAGGTGCCTAGTGGCGCCCCGCCTCTTTCCCTTAACGGCCGTTTCCCTCCCAAGGCCTCTCAGCTTGCTTTTGCACACGGCCCGCAAGTGAGTGGGCGTAACAGCAGCGCGTCAGTTTGAGAAACCAGGCCAATGACAACGCGAGGCCAGCCGTGACTGACAAGCGCGCCAGCAAATCCATTCAGGCGTTCAGTGGGGGGCGTGTTCCGAAGCGCAATGACAGGAGCTTCGGCCAATAGGATGAATGGCTTCTGTAGAAAGGTCGGGTCGGCCCATTCCCGCCTCTTATTCTTGTTTGCTTTGGGAAAAAGCTAAAATGGAGTCTGATGTTTGGTGTCACGGAGCGTGGAAGGATCCTGAGCTCGCTTCTCCGAGTGCGGCAGGCGCTTAAGGCGCTCGCTTCTCTTGGAGATTTTTAGTGTGAAAACTTGCGCCTTATCTGCCCGCCTTAATAACGGGGACAGGTGGCGTTTATAGATTTTCTTTAACACCTTCATTTTTACCTCACAGAGTTCACTTCACAGCATTCCCTGATATTTCTACATGTATTATTCATGTCTGTAAAAATGACAGCCGCACTATCCCCTCATGACATCCCTCCATCCTCACAGCCGACTGACACAGAGCTCCAACCGGCAGGAGGTGTCATGAGGAAACCGTTATAAGAGGGATGAGGGACATGGAAATGTCATAACCTGAGTGCAATATCCAGCTCCTCACACAGGACACCAATACATACATACACCTATCAATAAGGCTGCGTTCAGCTCTCCTCTGAAAAGCAATCCACATTTTGGTAGCTTTTCAGTGGCAATTGACAGGCAGTGAGGAGGCTGCAGCTACGCGCATTGCATGCATTTGTGTGGAATGGAAGGTGAAGGGTGGGGCAAAGAGTCCCCACCCTATCACCTATGGGATCGGGGGACATAATGAAAATTTTAGGTAGAATTTAATTCATTTAACCACTTCCTTACTGGGCACTTAAACCCCCCTCCTGCCCAGACCAATTTTCAGGTTTCAGCGCTGTCGCATTTTGAATGACAATTGCGCGGTTGTGCGACGTTGTATCCAAATAAAATTGATGTCTTTTTTCCCCACAAATAGAGCTTTCTTTTGGTGGTATTTGATCACCTCTGCGGTTTTTATTTTTTGTGCTATAAACAAAACCAAGAGCGACAATTTTGAAAAAAAGAACAATATTTTTACTTTTTGCTCTAATAAATATCCAAAAAAAAAAAAAAAATTATTCATCAGTTTTGGCCGATATATATTCTTCTACATATTTTTGGTAAAAAAACAAATCGCAATCGGCGTTTATTGATTGGTTTGCGCAAAAGTTATTGCGTCTACAAACTATGGGAATTGATTTATGGCGTTTTTATTATTATTATTTTTTTTTTTACTAGTAATGGCGGCGATCTGCGATTTTTATCGGGACTTTGATATTGGTGGGGACATGTCGGACATTTTTGACACATTTTTGGGACCAATGACATTTATTCAGCGATCAGAAATTGAAATATCCACTGATTACTGTATAAATGTCATTGGCAGTGAAGGGGTTAACCTGCAGGGGGCAGTGAAGGGGTAAACAGTGTTCCCTGGGTGTGTTCTAACTGTGGGGGGGTGGGGTTGGCAGGGACATAACAGATCTAACTGATCCCAGTGACAGGGATCTGTAGATCTGCTTGTCCCCCTCTCACAGAATGGGGAACCACCGTGTTTACATTGGCGGTTCCCCGTTCTACAGCTTTGCAGACGATCGCGGGTCAGGAGCGGACATCGAGTCCACCCGACCTGCGGGCACGCCCACGCAGCGTGCGGCGGCCGCCGCCTGTGATTGCACGCAGGGGGCGTGTAAAGGGGCAGACGTCCACCCGGATATTCAGATCTGCGCTGTAGACGTCTTTCATCTATAGCGCGGATCTCTAGTGGTTAATAAAGTTATATATATATAAAAAAAAATTTTTACAGTTGTACTTACCTTTAATTGGTTAAAAGAGCTTGCAGCCAGACAACGGTATTCTGCCACGAGCGGATACCTATATACGGAAAAGAAAATGCGTCACATTGGCAGATGCAGCTAGGAGTTAAGAAGAGACAGCTCGTGTGTTGTTTATTGTGTGTTTGTTATACCTATAATAAAGGGCCACTGCCTATCATACCAACACATATGGTTTGGCAGTCATTTACTTTTATATATATATATATTTGATGTATATCTTTTAACAAACATTTATGTCTACGATCACATTTGCAATATGTCCACATTTGCTTGAATGGGTTGCGTTTGGTGGGCTTGCCGCCCACAGATTGCAATATGTTGGATGTTTTTGTGCAAAGGATCACAACCGCTGCAGCTTAAGGGGGAGCACTAAAAACGCAGCTCAATTACGCATTCCTAACGCCCCCCAGCCGCTTCTTCTAAGAGCCCGTTTACACAGGGGCGACTTGCGCTCCGACTTGTGTCCTCCCAAGTCACTTGTCATCTTAAATCCCATTGAAATGAATGAGAGCCATCTTAATGTACACTACTGAAGTCGCTCCGACTTCTAAAAAGGTTCCTGTACTACTTCAAGGTGACTTCTATCCGACTTGTATCCATAGAATTCAATGGAAGTCGCCTTCAATCGGATCCCCATCTATACTGAAGCAACTTTACAGTGAAAAGAAAATAATTTTACCTCGGCAATCCCCCTCCCTCCCTTCTCTGATTGGCCACAGGTAAAGTCACCTGGCATGGAGTCGCGTTGTAAGTCGCCCAGCAAAATCACACCAAAGTCAGATCGCTGTGTGTGAACGCAGCCTTAGGGCCGGTTCACACTGAGGCGATCCTAGGCGATTTGCGATCCGACTTGTGTCGCCCCAAATCGCCTGACATCAGAAATCCCATTGGAATGAATGGAGCCGTCTTAATATGTTCAGCCTAGCGTTTAGCGGATCCTAGCGGAGTCACACTTGGCCGGGATTCCGACGCAAGTGTGTGTCGCTAGACTGAAACCACACTAAAACGACCCGCTGAATGTTGCGCTGAGGTACGGTCCACTGAAATGGACACCGGTTAGTCTCTTCCCTCCCTCCCCCTAACGGCTCCATTTTAATAAAAGAAAAGTGACATTTCAACGAAGTCATATCTACCCCTAGGCTAACTTCCGCTGAAGGTAACTTAAGATACCTATGTTCAGCCTATCTTCAGTGGAACTTCATCATGT
>BLSH010160178.1:497146-512640 GCA_018402905.1 Glandirana rugosa
AACCGTAACGACCTTCTAACCAGTTTAGTCACCTCTGACGTCAAGTTATAAAGATTTACATTTTATTACGTAGATCCCTTATTCTTAGAGGAATCTCTCATGTCGTAACCCCCATGTCACAATCGGTCGTGATGTCTCCTTTTTCTAAACCCCCACAAATAAAGTCTACTAACGTTTTAATGGTTTGTCACACAAACCAGCAAAACACGTATATTAAGATGTCCCACCCGGTAAATATACCTATGTGGAATTATTTTACCCTTACCAACCACTATAATTGAAGGACAAACACCGTGTAAAAGTTTCCCCCCTCACATATATTAATGTGCCACAAACAGGAAGTTAATATCACCAACCATTCCCATTTTATTAAGGTGTATCCATATAAATGGCCCACCCTGTAGAATTATATGCACAAAACGACCAAACACACTGTTTGGTAATTTTGCAATCATCTGAAATAAACACCCCCAAATCTTTTTCCTCTGTAGTGCTGGCTAACACTGTACCCCCAATGCTGTACTCTCTAAGGAGATTCTTATTCCCTAGATGCATTATTTTACATTTAGAAATATTGAACTGCAGTCTCCACTGATTTGACCAATCTTCCAGCAATGCCAAATCATGTTCTGTTACAGACCCCTCCAGGGATATCAACCCTATTACACACCTTTGTGTCATCAGCAAAGAGACACACCTTGCACATTTACATAGACATGGAATAAATGCAAAGCACAAACTGAACTCAAACTGACCTTAACTAATTAAAAACTACTTAAAAAGGCAATGATCACGGCGCTCTTGGGGAGCTGGAGTCTATTCCAGACCCAGTCAGATGGTCCTCTAGGGGGGTCAAATATTTGTGTCATCTGTATGACACGCAAGGTTTTAAATCCTTCCGACAACTACAAGAGTTTGACCTTCCGAATTACTATATATTTTACTATTATCAATTGAGACATGCAGTCAGAGCGCAATTTGGTACCCTGGACAACCCACTCACTATGCCTGCACTAGAAAAATGACTAAGGGACCCTGTCACCACTAAACTTATTTCAACTTACTATATGACCCTGATTACAGACACCAACCCCAGATTTCAGATGGCCCGGGCTAAATGGTCAGATTTGAATGTACAGATTACTGAAAAGGACTGGTCAGAATTCATTGACACCTTCAAAGCATCGGTCATCTCCTGTAGAGACCGAGTTATCCAACTCAAGGTCTTCCACCAATCCCACCTTACCCCATATAGGATACACACAAAATGGGCTTATTAACTACGCATGCTTTAGGGGATGCGGTCAACAGGCAGACTTCATGCATTGCTTCTGGACATGCCCTATAGCACAGAACTTATGAAGGGAGATTGGCTCCTTCCTTTCATCGGCTCTGGGCCTCCCCAACATTATTAACCCCAAGAATTGTCTCCTAGGAGTCTTCGGGGATCTATCTCTGTCGGCCTCAGGAAAGAGACTTCTTCGTATCCTTTTCTTCTTTGCAAAGAAGTCTCTCTTGCTGACGTGGAAGAGCTCACAGACGCTCAATAAAACAATATGGTTGAAACTAGTAAATGCACTACCCTTATATAAACTTACAGCTGACCTAAGGAAGCGGAGTAAGGGATTCTATAAGGTTTGGGGTAGATGGTTGGCCTGTCCCCTTACGCTATGCCCTACACTGCCATAATGAGTATTCTTGTCTCATTCACCTCAGGCCAGACCTAGCACTTCCGACCTCCTTTAACCATCATCGTGTTTTGATATATCTTGGACAGACTCCAGCCCAGCCAGTTGGAAATGTACACATGAGCCATAAGGTATTTGATTTGGTAGCTGGCAAACTTTATCATCAATGAATAAGTTATCGACCCTCTGTACCTGCTTGTTCAACCTGTCGCCCAATGGGCTGTTGTTGTTTGTATGTTTGTACCTCTTTTATGACCAATAAAAATATCATAAAAGAAAAAAAAGGCAATGATCATTTGCAAGTGAGTGCTCAATAACATGACTAAAATGCACTCTGTAGTCCGGTTGATAACTTAATGACTATCACACGTTCAGTACCAGATTTCATCAGCAGGTGGTGCTGCAGGTGAAATCTGAAAACAACCTCTGGGCCTTTTATTGCTATTTTGATGTTGCAAAGGGAGCCATAACATAACACACAGAATTAGAGAACTCATATGAAGGCTCTCTATTTACACGAAAATTCTCTTAAATAGAAAGGACATCTAGTATGACATATCTGTATTACACTGAAATTCTCTTTACTAGAAAGGACATATAGTATGACATATCTGTATTTGTTCAACTTTAACTCCCTTCATCTTAAATAAGCATAATATAATGTGTTTTTAAATTAACATGAACTTTTATGTGAACCTCGCATTGTGGAATGTACAATATATGCTGCTTGCATGTCAAGGTTTTCATTGTGTTTATAGGCACAGGGCCCATCTCCTCAATTCTAAGCTAATTATCCACATTGACATTTACCACATATCATCTGACACTGGACAATATAACCAACCAGTTCACTTATAAAAGAAATATTGCTATTGATCTCCCTAAACCATTCATAACAGCAGATGACTTCTCTTCATTGGAATAGTACGTACTTTGGACATAAACAAAGAAAAAAACTAAAATATTTTACAGTTCACATATGGTTTTACCCCATATACTTGTGTGCAAAAAATGGTATATCTGTCCCTATAGTTTGTACCTGGCATCTGAACCTGTAAACACAGAAGCTATAGGAATGTATCTAAGAGCATGACTTTTGGAAATTAATTGTAGGCACTAGTAACACTAATACATGTGGTGCACCACACACTTTGTTCTATATAGATTTTCTCTAATTGCTAATAGTAGCAAACCAGTTTATCGCTGTATTCTCACCCAGGAGTAACACACCAGGCAAGAGAACAAAAAGGTCAGAGATATATACAGTATCTCACAAAAGTGAGGACACCCCTCACATTTGTGTAAATATTTTATTCTATCTTTTCATGTGACAACACTGAAGAAATGACACTTTGCTACAATGTAAAGTACTGAGTGTACAGCTTGTATAACAGTGTAAATTTGCTGTCTCCTCAAAATAACTCAACACACAGCCATTAATGTCTAAACTGTTGGCAACAAAAGTAAGTACACCCCTAAGTAAAAATGTCCAAATTGGGCCCAATTAGCCATTTTCCCTCCCCCGATGTCATGTGACTCAGTGTTACAAGGTCTCAAGTGTGAATGGGGAGCAGGTGTGTTAAATTTGGTGTTATCGCTCTCACTCTCTCAACAGGGCAACCTCTTGGGCAGCCTCAATGCAGAACTGGCATGTCTGATGTCGGATGAGTTCAGCAGATATATAGTGTAGCAGTCTACTTCTTTTGATCTAACTTCATAAATTGTTTATACCCATCCTTGTGGTGATAGTTACTGAGAATGGTGTTTCTGGCAAATCATCTCAAACTTAGAGCTAGCTAATCCTATGGGGTTGAGGAGGCAAAGACACAACTCAGCGTATGCTACCATGAAGATGCCGCAGCAAAAGAAAATGATGGAAAAGTGAGAATATAGTTTTCTGGTTTGCATTTGCTAATCTCCATTATGTGGTGGATTGATGGGACTAGTAGTTTACACAATAAAATACGGTTTTGTGATTTCTTTTAACCTGAGTTCTCACTATTGCGAATTTCGCCGCATCCAATTCGCATGTCAGGAGATTATGACCGGCTCTCTATGGAGCTGGTTCACACCTCTGCGGAGCAGCTCCGGCGTGAATTGAACAGGGGTCCTGTGTGTCTTTTGGTCCATTTCATGTCCGAATTCAGCCAAAAATTAGGGCTGAAATCAGACCTGAAACGGTGAACAGGGACGCACCGGACCCCTGCTGGGGGCCGCTCGGTGCTTCTGTGTGAACCCAGCCTTAAGCTTACAGGAAGTGACAAGGCATTGCAATTTTTGGCAAGATCAGCTTTTATTTTCTGTACTTCCTGAAAATGTTTTTAGCCTGAAAAATGAAAAGGCAGCAATCACATCGAAGTACAAACAAGTTGCAATGTGTTACATTTTAGATTTTGGGTTTAATAGGGATTAGCTGGGGTTAGAATGGTGTTAAGCCATATTTTTTGTCTCTAACTTAAAGTCTATTTAAAGGTACATGTCCTTTGAAGACTATCCTGCTGTGAAAGGGTAATAATGCAGCTGTCCAAATTCACTACAGAATGAACATTGTTGTCACCCTATTACAGGAAGTAGAAAAATAACAACTCTACTGATCTACTGATAGGATCAACAGGTAAGAAAACTATGTTACAGATGGAACTCAGCGAAACAAAAGTCGCCGTCAATGCTAGTGACAGACTGCATCATATATGTCATATGCTTATAGTTACACCTTAAATAACCCTTGACATAGGAGAAACATTTGAGACACCATTGTTGACCTGCTTCTGAAAATGACAGTTACGTGGCTATTTCTGGTCTAAAGGGTAACTCCACTTTCGTGGGGAAAAAAGATAGCAAATAAAGAAAAAATAATATAGCATATACAATTGCGACACAAGTCATATTGTCATTGAATGTTATTAAAAATTACCTTTCCTTTTCAATCTGCAGCCGCTGTAATTTTCTGAAAATTTAATGCAATATGGCTACCTGGAGGTGTTCTGTACACAGAATGTGTACTGACCACTCCCCAGAAACATCAATTCCTGTTTGTGTGATTGGCTCACTAATTTTCCCAGAAGTCTGCACTAAGATACAAGTCAGATTTCAGGCATCCACTGGAATAAAAATGTAATTTTTGGTGAGATACAATACTTTCAATAGGATCATGTCTAAAGGGATGCAGGCCCAGCAGATTTCCTCATTAGAGCCCTGCAGGTGCAGCAGCTGCTTGATAATTATGAAAACACTCCCATTAGACTCACTTTCCCACAAGGATACAGACAAACACACAGGGATTTCTTCAGAATAACAAAAGGTAGGAATCTGCAACAACATTTGTTAAAATCCTTGTAATGTACATAGATCACCCAGAGGGGAATGTTTTTTCTAAACAAAAGTGCAGTTACGCTTTAGGGCCCTTTCACACATGCGGAGCCCGTTTTGATGGGCTCCGCTGCTCAGCGGGGATCCATCCATTGATCCCCGCTGAGCCGACGGATGACAGGACAGTTTCTGCACTTCATGCAGAAACTGACCTGTCAGAGCTCCGCTCTCCTCTATGGAGAATCGGATGAGCACGGACCGTCTGTCCATGCTCATCCGATCCGATCCACCTGGCGGATGGAAAATAGGGCTTCCATCCGTCTGTTTCTGGCGGATCGGAGTGGATTGGGTGTCAGCGGACATGTCACCGCTGACATCCGCCGCTCCATAGAGAGCAATGGAGCGTCCGTTTGGGTCTGCCTGAAAAACTGACAGGCGGACCCAAACGGGCCGTATGTGTGAAAGAGCCCTTAAAGATTCTTAGTCCATATTTTGAATTAGTATTGCAATGTTTACATTAAAGTCAGTTTTAGACTTTAAAATTTGTACAGATTTCCTTTTCTTTGCTGTTAGCAATTGTATTAAATATTAGTAGATTGGCCACTAGAGGGAGTGTTCAGTGATTATGACTCTCTTTACAATAAAAGATTAAAATTGTATATAATTAATTGTATATAATTAATAATAAAATACTGTAGATTTAAACATCACTGGCAAATGTGTGCAGTTTAAAAACAGTTTAGGGTGAATGGTTTTTGTCTTTCCTGGTGATTCAACAGACTGGTATGCGTTACTGCCTAATCTGACATTATTTTAGCTTGAAAGCATATCATATGGTAAAGTGTGTCATCTCACAGATATTTGCCCCCTCTTGTGCCTTTTTCTTACTTAGTGTGAGCCTCACACGTTGCGGCCTCGAAATGCTTGGTATACAGTTTCCCTGCACGTAAATGTACAATGTATAAGGTCAGGAAATTAACATATTATACAGTCTTACATTTTTAGAGGATTTTATAAATGCACCAGTATTCTATTTTCTCTATGCACTTTCTGGGTCAGAGACCTGGAACAAGCATGCAGCAAATGAAGTTAGCCTATTAAAGCGGTAGTAAACCGCACCTATTTTTTTTCTTTTAAACCCTGCAAGGTAAAGGCATAATGTGCTAGTATGCATCACATACTAGCACATTATGAAATACTTACCTTAGAACTAGTGCCGTGCTGTCATCGCTGACAGGCTCTTCCATCTTCACCTGGTCTTCCTTCCAGGTTCGCGTCCTCTGGGCGTCTGATTGGCATGCACGCGGGAGTCACGGACTGCAGAGCAGAGCTCCGAAGGAGCGGCACAGGTATGCCATCCCTTCAGAGCTCATGCGCCAGTGACGTCACCGGCTGCATGCAGTATGAATATCTCCTAAACCGTGCACGTTTAGGAGATATTCACTGTGCCTACACTTAACCTCCCTGGCGGTATGATTATTTCAGGTTTTTGGTGCTGAAAGCAGTACCATTATTTTGCATGAAAATTTGGCGTTTTATATTGTAGGCCTGTAATTCTTAGGCTCCATGCACACTGTATCTGATAAACTACCGTTTTTGGTCCTTTGTGCGTTTTTTTTAACAGCCCAAAAACGGCACTTTATGTTATCCTATGTGTCCATGCACACATGGACGTTAATTGTCGTTTATCAGCAGTGGCGTTTTTGGGCTGTTATCTGAACGCCCTGAATTGGCGTTCAAAAGTCGTTCTTTTGACCACAAAAAATGCTAAACGCTCATAAACACCGGTAAAAGGCTGTTTATCGGCGTCCGAAGTTTTTTGCAGTCAATGGAAGCTAATAAAGAAAAAAAAAAAAAAACGCTGACACCGCTAAACGCTGCTTACAAAACTCTGCAAAAGAACGTTTTCTAAGCAGCGTCTCCTGCCCGATGCCAAGAGAGCCCAGATAGCGTCCAGTGTGCATGGAGTCTTAGGAATAACTCACTTAAATCTGTCCAAACAAGAGTCTAGTAGACATCCCGGGTATCAGGGGCGTTGCTAGGTCTACAAAAGATCTGGGGCTAGAGCCCATAGCAGTGAAGTAAAGAAAGTCATACGCCTGAGCGGGCATACACATGTATATAATATATATATGTATATATATATATATATATATATATATATATATAAATATTGAGTGCGTATCCCCCTTACATCAGGGTCCCCAGAGAGCCCCCCCACTTACATCAGGATCCCCAGAGAGCCCCTTCCTTGTATAAGGGTCCCCAAAGAGCCCCTTCCTTACATCAGGGTCCCCAGAGAGCCCCTTCCTTACTTCAGAGTCCACAGAGACCCTCTTCCTTACATTAGGGTCCACAGAGAGCCTCCCCTTACATCAGGGTCCCCAGAGAGCCCCCCTATACATCAGGGTCCCCAGAAAGCCTCCTTGTATATCAGGGTCCCCAGAGAGCCTCCCCATACATCAGGGTCCCCAGAGAGCCCCCCTTTACATCAGGGTCCCCAGAGAGCCCTCCTATACATCAGGGTCCTCAAAGAGCCTACCCGTAATGAGTCCCCAGAGAATCTCCCCATACATCAGCGTCCCCAGAGAGCCTTCCCATACATCAGGGTCCACAGAGAGCCTTCCCATACATCAGGGTCACCAGAGAGCCTACCAGACATCAGGTTCCCCAGAGAGCCCCCCTATGCATCAGGGTCTCCAGAGAGCCTACCCATACATCAGGGTGCCCAGAGAGCCTCCCCTTTACATCAGGGACTACAGAGAGCCTCCCCCTTACATCAAGGTCTACAGAGAACCTCCCCATACATCAGGGTCTACAGAGAGCCTCCCCATATATCAGAGTCCCGAGAGAACCCTCCTTACATTAGGTTCCCCAGAGAGCCTCCTCATACATCAGGGTCCCCAGAGAGCCTCCCCATAAGTCAGGGTCCCCAGAGAGCCTCCCAATACATCAGGGTCCCCAGAGAGCCTCCCCGTATTTCAGGGTCCCCAGAGAGCCTCCCCATACATCAGGGTCCCCAGAGAGCCTCCCCATATATCAGGGTCCCCAGAGAGCCTCCCCATACATCAAGGTCCCCAGAGAGCCTCCCCATACATCAGGGTCCCCAGAGAGCCTCCCCATACATCAGGGTCCACAGAAAGCCCCGCTCACATCAGGCTCCCCAGAGAGCCTCCCCATACATCAGGGTCTCGAGAGAGCCTTCCCGTATATCATGGTCACCAGAGAACCTCCCCATACATCAGGGTCCCCAGAGAGCCTCCCCATACATCAGAGTCCCCAGAGAGCCTCCCCACACATCAGAGAAAGAGGGGGTGGACTAGAGGGGGTGAAAGAGAGACCCCCTAGTCCTACCTGCAGTCCCTACTGTCCCAGCCTCTGTCTGTGTGGGTAAGTGTGTGTGATCCACCTACCTCTCACCCATCCTCGGTCAGCTTTTTATCTTCCTGTTCCATGACAGTCACAGTGAGTTAGGAGAGGAGCTTGGAGAAGGAGTGCAGGCTCGGGGAGGTGCTGGGGATGCTGCTCAGGGGGGTGGTGAAGCCTCGTTGTCTCTCTCTCACTCCCTCCTGGGCTCTTCCCGGCTGCCCAGGCCTCCCCCTCCCTATTTGAAGATGTTGCTGCCTTGCACCCCACTGCCATCAGACCAGTGGCCTCCACTCTAGTCCAGGACCATGACAAGGGGGCTGGGCTCAACTCTTTAGGCCCCATGAGCACTAGCGAGGAGGAGGAAGTGGAAACCTCCGCTTTGAATGTTGGACAGGGAGAGAGTCGTGGCCGTGACTGGTTGCTAGACACTAGGTGGCTCTAGCAACCAGTTACCAGGAGTAGAGTCAGGTGGAGGCGAGGGCGGAGCTGGAGCCAGCACTACCGCGGCTCAGTCTGCCCATGCCTCCTGCATTCCTGACTGGGACATACCTGCTAATTGTAGAATTGCACCCTTCTGGTAAGAGACTCGGGGCTATGGGCCCCAGACTCGGGGCTATAGCCCCAATAGCCACCCCCTAGCAACGCCCCTGCCGGGTATGATAAAGTTTGAAACATGAAATCATAAATTATAATATATATGAAAAAAAAATTATAATATAATAAATAACTATAAATAATTATCAAAGATGATAATATAATGATAAAATGTATTCAATAATGTAATCAACTCACAAACAAAGAAATTTGCTCATTTGCAGAATTGTCGCTGTTGTCACTTTCAGTTTCTGATGATAAATTTCCCCAAAAATCAGTATCACTCAATTCTGCAAATGATTCTTATTTACTATCTCTGTTTTCTAGCTGATCAAAAAACACTTTTGACGTAAAGGGACACTTTTTTATGCCATGGACGTTCTCAAGTTTCCAGGCAGAAAGAATGGCATATATAATATAAAAGTACATGCAGGGCACTGGACAAAGCACTAGGGACAAAAGGGATGTGAAATTATTTCATACAGTAATGTAATCTTACAGATTACAGTGTACTGTATGCTTACTTTGTGTTTCAGTTTTTGAATTTCCCACGCGACGATCGCAGGGAACGGAGCCCGGCACACAGAGGCATCGGGCGGAGGACACAGCCCGCAGACACGACGGGGGGACATCGCTGGATCCAGGGGACAAGATGAGTAATGCTGCCTGGATCCAGCAATGCAATCCCGAGTGTGGCTCGGGGTTACCGCT
This sequence comes from Glandirana rugosa, assembly GCA_018402905.1. NCBI lineage: Eukaryota > Metazoa > Chordata > Amphibia > Anura > Ranidae > Glandirana > Glandirana rugosa. Next base: position 506,818 of record BLSH010160178.1, read on the forward strand.
ATTTGCAGTGAAACCATACCCCAAGCCACACTCGGGAATACCGTCAAGTAGGTTAAGCCTTATTATAGGCTTACCTTTAGGTATAAGTAAACAAATAAGAGTTTACTTCCACTTTAAGTGCTCTCAGTGCATGTTTGCTGTATGACTTGTTCATACCATGGTGCATGTGTTGCCATGCATTTTTTAACTTGTGTCATGCTATGCTGCAGTGGGGATTTCGTTACTCCTTCTCTACCGTAATGCTTTTAAGCGTTACTGCAGTATGTTGCTGTACCTGCTCTGGTCCGGTCACGTGATCCTGCAGCTCTGTGGAAGGGAACGCTCGACACCGGCTGGGAATTCCAGGAGCCGTAACTTTACCCATAGGCTTCCTTCTTGGTGCGTCCTTTTCTCCCCTGCAACAGCCACTCACTAATAAAAGGGATCCAGAGTTGCAGGATCACCTGTCCGGACCAGAGTGGATCAAAAAAACAAAAAAGGTAGGTATGTTGGTGCCCTCTTCTCCCCTGCAGCAGCAACCCAGAGCTTAAGAATCACCTGACCAGGTGTCTACCAATCTTTTATATGCAGGATAGGTAGAAGGAGGGGGGAGGGAACATTTTTACAATTAGCTAGATCTAATTTGGCAAAACATGGATCAAAATTTAGCTGGTTAAGCAGGGACCAACTGAATTTCTATCCATGTATGGGCAGAGAGGTTTTAGAGAAGTTTCTGTAAACCAGCCTATCAGATATTTGCGGTTTAATCAGCGCCGCCAGCTAGGGACAGCAGTGCTGATCAGTGAATTCTGACAGCGGTGGAGTCACCCTGCTGTCAGAATGCAATAGCTTGGGGGGGGGGGAGGATTCTTTTTTTTTTTTCGTTCAACCTCTATCGCAATTTTCTTGGCATCTGTGTCAAGTCAGGCAGTGATGGGAAACCTCTGCAAGGATACAAACAAAAACACATTTTTAGTAGAGAAGGGTTGTTAGAACGTCTGGATGTGTTTTTATTGCTGTCCATGCAATTGTGTTCTAGTGACAACTGCATTCCTCATTTTTCATATGGGCGTCACTGGAACAGGAAGTGAAGGAACAATGCCCAATGGGGGAGGGGGAGGTCACAAAAAGAATTCAAGACCTGGCACAATATTCTACTCCATCCAAAACAAAAAAATGGAGTCAGGCTTTAATAATAAAGACAAAATCATCAGTGGTTTCCAGGTTTCACTTGATGTTTAACACCTGCTCATTTAAGAAATGTGATCCTTGCTAAACAGGAGTAGTAAATCCGTCTGGATGTCACTATGAAAATGATGAATGTGTACCTAGCGATGCAGAAGCTGCCTTTTAAAATTAAATCCGGGATACGGTTCTGCCACTGACAAAGGGAATAAAATGTTAATGGCTTTTGAAGGACACTGAGTAAACACTACAGCTCATGGAGCGAGTCACAGTTGCTGATCATAAAACAGTTTTACTTATAAACTGAATTTCACTTCATTCCAGGTCATCTGATTGCATTATATATGGTACATGTAACAGATTTACCACATACTTTTATGGTCAAATCGAGCAGATCAGAGTTTTACATTTCCAAATTAATTAGATAAAGTATGATGCAATTAATTGCATGATGATTACAGGCAAATGCTGCAATCAAACATTCTGACTGGTCCATACTTTGAACCACAAGGCCCCTTTCACACAGGCTGTCCAATCAGGTCTGCCTGTCAGTTTTTCAGGTGGACATGTTGGACAGGTGGACAGTCTCTTCTATTGGGCAGCGGATGTCAGCAAACACATGTCCGCTGACACCCACTGCCATCTGATCTGATCCTGTCCGCCTAAAACAGACGGATGGTGGGCCTATTCCCCATACGTCTGGTGGATCTGATGGTATTGGATGGAAACGGCCCCATAGAGGAGAGCGGGACTGTGTCTGTGTGTGCTTTGCATAGCAGAGCGGACACGGATCTGTCATCCACCTGCTCAGCGGGGATCAGTGGAGAGACCCCTCTCTGAGCAAGCGGATTCCGCTTAGTGGGGGTACCTGTGTGAAAGGGACCTAAAAGCTGTTTGCCCAAAGGCACAGCCCAATTATCAGAAGATTAGGTGCACAACAATCTAATTTGACAGTTGAGGTGTTTTTTTGAAGCCTTGAATTATCTTCTCTTCAAAATCATTCTTGGTACAAGTTCCCTTACTCTGTAGCAATGCAGACAAACCTTGGTGCTGTCAGGGAATGGCTATCAGGCGCATGTGTTCGGCATTCTCAGCAGAATGGTGACCAGGCTCACGCATGCCCGCAGGAATGCGCATAGGGTGTGCACACAGTGCATGTTGGCGCCAGACAGTGTATGCTTCTGCTCATGCTTAAGTGCTGACTGGCCTTTCAGCTGTTCCCTGTGTCCTGCTACTACTCTCCTTGTTCCCTTGTTGCTGACCTGGCTTGCCTCTGACCTGAACTTGGATCCTGCTTCTGCCTTGTCGCCAGTTCCTCATCCCGGCTCTGTTCCTGACCACATCTTTGCCTTATGATTTTGTACCTCGCTGCCCAGCTACTGCTGACCTCAGCTATTCCTATCACCACACTTCTGTTCCTGGTTCTGTTCCCACGTCCAGTTTGAGTGCCTACCTAGCTGTTATCTGTACCAGCTCTGCTCACCTCAGTGAATTCCTGTTTCAAGTCTGCTGGGAGCTCTGACAAGCCCTACATCTGGAACCTGCAGCCCATGTGGAGTGCCACTTTAATTTTGGCTGTTCCTGACCTGATGTTCTGCCAGCCTGCCTGGGAATGTATTGCCTGCTGCAAGCACTTCTATCAACACCTACCAGCACTCGTGTTCCTCCTGTCCCTTGGTACCCTCTGTTCCATCGTCAGCAGAACCTGGGCTGGAGATATAAGAGAGGCCAACCTCGTCATTTCAGTCTCCAATCAGGTATGTGACAGATGCCCCATCATACCTTTGGCTGCATGAGGATTTCAATCACCCTATTAGCTGTCTTTGCACTGCTTTGGGCTACCTTAAAGTGATACTAAACACAGACTGTATAATTTACATTATCCCTTATCTTTCTGTATATGGGTGATGGCACTGTAATTATTTTAATAAAAAACATCTAAGTACCTTCTTTGCTAACTTGCTAATTGGTATACAGCTGTCACATGACCCAGCTCTTTTCCAGCCTGTCTGCAGGGAAACAGTGGCAGGAGGAGCTCCTAGTCCTCTGCTACTGGTCACATGTTCAAAATAAAAAAAAATGCCTTTGGGATACACCGTAAAAATAAGTCATTAATATATAAATAAAAAACTGTTTTAGATTGCCATACAAATATATTTGCAATCAAATCCTGTATTACTTAAATAACATGGTGTAGGCAGATTTCTGACAGTCACAGGCTGTTGAACACACCTCCAACCTGTGTCTTAGAATAACAGAGAGGTGAAGCCTCCATTAGTCAAGATGTAATATCCCACCCCTGCCATTTACGACTGTGTACAGCCGTGGCTAAAAGCTTTGAGAATGACACAAATATTAATTCTCACAGAGTCTGCTGCCTCAGTTTTCATGATGGCAATTTGCATATACGCCAAAATGTTATGAAGAGTGATCAGATGAATTGCAATTAATTGCAAAGTCCCTCTTTGCCATGAAAATGAACTTAATCCCCTAAAAAAACATTTTCACTGCATTTGCGAAGAGGGCTTCAGGGTGCCCAAGAAAGTCCACCAAGCGCCAGGACCGTCTCCTACAGTTGATTCAGCTGCGGGATTGGGGCACCACCAGTGTAGAGCTTGCTCAGGAATGGCAGCAGGCACGTCTGAGTGCATCTGCACACACAGTGAGGAGAAGACTTTGGGAGGATGGCCTGGTGTCAAGAAGGACAGCAAAGAAGCCACTTCTCTCCAGGAAAAACATCAGGGACAGACTGATATTCTGCAAAAGGTACAGGGATTGGACTGCTGAGGACTGGGTAAAGTCGTTTTCTCTCATGTATCCCCTTTCCGATTGTCTGGGGCATCCGGAAAAAACCTTGTATGGAGAAGAAAAGGTGAGCGCTACAATCAGTCCTGTGTCATGCCAACAGTAAAGCATCCTGAGGCCATTCATGTGTAGGGTTGCTTCTCAGACAAGAGAGTTGGCTCACTCAAAAATTTGCTGTAGAACACAGCCATAAATAAAGAATGGTACAAAAACATCCCCGGAGAGCAACTTCTCCCAACCATCCAAGAATAGTTTGGTGACGAACAATGCCTTTTCCAGCATGATGGAGCACCTTGCCATAAGGCAAAAGTAATAACTAAATGGCTTGGTGAACAAAACATCAAAATTTTGGGTCTATGGCCAGGAAACTCCCCAGACCTTAATCATATTGAGAACTTGTGATCAGTCCTCAAGAGGCAGGTGAACAAAAAAACCCAACAAATTCTGACAAACTCCAAGCTTGAAGTTGATTGCCAGCATGCCAGGGCGAATCGCAGGGGGCTTGAAAAAGAAGGGTCACCATTGCAAATATTAACTCTTTGCATATTCTTAATGTAATTGTCAATAAAACAAAAGAAAATACTGCTCTGTAATAATTGATTTGTTAAAGAAATAATTGAGAAATAATGATAATGTGTGCGTGATTGAAAAGCTGCAATCTGACTAGGGATATCGCCCAGAAGAGATAGACAAACCACCCGTACTTCAGGGATCACGTGGGGCGCTATGCCATCGATGCGTAACTCTGCTCTACATGTTTCGTCACATGAAAGATGTCAGTTGTGACAAAACATGTAGAGCGGAGCTACGCATTGACATCATCGCGCCCCACGTGATCCTGGACGTACGGGCGGTTTGTTCTATTGCTGGCTAATGTTTGTACAAATGCTAATTTTTATTGGAATGCTGTAAGTAGTCACTTGGCATCCTTACTTTTATTAATAAACCCACAGAATTACACTATCTGGATCCTTCTTTTTCCTTTTATATGGTACAATGTCCATAAATGAGGTCGATATATGACATGTATATTCAGAAGTTTGAAGATAGGATATCTTAATCAAGAATTGGGCCCGCAGAGGCTATTTGCCTGCCATTCCGACCATCCTAGAGATAAGTGGTCACCTGGTTCTGTTAAGGGTCCTCAGATTTGGTGTGTTGCGGGTGTCATCACGGCTCCTCTCTCTCCTCCTTATTTCAACACCTGGTGGAAGGATTTTTTTTTTTTTTTTAAATATAGTTTTTATTGAAAATTTGTCATAGGTAACAAGGAAAGTGTCAACATACGTATAGTTGTGTAATATAATGAATCAAACATAGAGAAGAGATTGATAGTAGATGATATATGTGATTACATACATTATAATCAATAATCTTATCAAACATCAGGGTTATTTAAGTACATGTAAATACTAGTGAACTAGTTAAAGAGTAACCCATGAAGGATAAATGAACAAACACTGAAGAAAATGACATAGAAAGAAATAGGAAAGAGAGAGGGAAGATGATAAACCTTGGAAAGTATCTCACTGTTTTGAATTTCGTCTGTCAAATAAGGAAGTTTTGTTAATAATTCTGCATTTATCTTCTATAATTGTGTTAAGTGTAGCTCATCTATGATAATGATGTCCTGACTACCCCATTGGGTACTCACTGTAGCCAGGCCATCTTGATGTAATAAGTTTCAATCTTATTTAATATATCTGATTGATTTTGCTGGGTATGAATAGTTTAAGGGTATTTATAACAAAGAGAGAGCAGGTTTAGAAAGAGATTAGGAGTTAAACATGTTCTGATATGAGTCTTTTAGCGAGCGAGATGCCTTTGAATTAGATATCCAGTTAGCCCAAATTG
>BLSH010160178.1:539178-550540 GCA_018402905.1 Glandirana rugosa
TGGGGGTATTAATTGTGGAACAGGACTAAGACGCTATTTACATTTAGGAATCTGTTAAATTAATGGGGCACAAGGAGTGAGAAAATTCATTAAGGGAAAGAAGAAACGAGAATTTCTGACGTATGTAAATCGAACACAAAATCTTTTTTACATATTACGTAAAAGAGTACTTGAGTTTAATTAAGGATGAGAAAATATATAACATTCATCTCAACTCGCTTGTGGACCTTCAAGCCCAAGACGACCAGGCAGGCTTGAAGCCCTGTTTCAGGCCCAGGCCCAGGCCTGCCTTGGGCTTGCTAGCGTGCCTGTTGCTTGGGGTAACTTTAGTTTGCGATCGTTCGGGTTCCGTCCGGACCCGGACCCGGACTTTGTCCCGAAGTTCGGACGGACCAGCAGAACCCGAACTTCCAGGTGTTCGCTCAACTCTACTTACAATATATAAAAGAGTAGGAATTAATTTGAGTTCATGAGAAAATGCATTATACATTTTTTCTAAAACACAAGCTAAATGTATGCAGTCTTTAAGAGCAAAGAAGAAAGGGAATTACTTAAAAGAGTGAGGAACACGGGGTAATTAAATTGTCTAAGGATTTACATTTATCGCAGAATCAGGACAAGGTGTTAATTATGGGGGTTTGTTATTATAGTTTAGTGGGTATTCACACAGGCATATTAATCTCAATGAGACGACATTATGTGATTTTCAAGATGTACCAAAGAAAGGTATTATTCCAAGAATACCAGAGTTTTGAAAAATCTGAATATCTGAAAAATATTTTGAAGAATGTTGAATACTTAATCCTCTGTTTAATCCACATTGATGCATCGCAGACCTCTGTATTGTGTGTTTATATAGGAGCCCCGGACTGATTTCATTATTACATTTTACCATAGCCTCATTTTATAATAAGGAATAGATATTGATGACATACAAAAATAATATAGCATATTTGGCAGTAAAGTGATCTTTTTTTTTTTTTTTAAAGTTATTTTTATTCGTTTTAAAGGCATATACAAGTCAAAAAACAAAAACAAAAGTAAAGGCGTAATAGAAACATACACCAAGAAATACAAAAATACAAAAGTACAGCTTAGAGAAAGTAATCTTACAAAACAAAAAGAAAACCCTGTTAATACAGGCACAAGGCCCGAGGCCTGGCGGGCAGTAAAGTGATCTTTCTTGAGTTAATTTGACCTATTCATAAAATATATTTGCAATCATTTTCTCAAAGCAAAATAGTGGATAGAATAATGTGATTAGTGTGTTAGATGAATTTCCAATTAGTCACAATATATTAAAGTTTCCAACTAAAATAAAAGCAGAGAATAGTAACAGGTTCCTGTAAATACCCTTCATCTCAACAGCATATACTTACGTCCCTTTCATTCAGTCACTGTACTGTTCAGCTGCCTAGAGCAAAGAAAAGGCAACCTTATGTAAACAGGGGTCTCCAAACTCTAAATATAAGGCCAGTTTTAATTTTATTTGAAGTTTTTTGCCCATTATGACTGGTAGAGTGTGTTTCAGTTATGGATAATGTCATACTTACTGTCTGGTTGTTACTTTGTAACTTTAGTATGATGTCAAATAATGTAGTGAGTGCAGCGCTAGGATTCAAAGTCTTAATATGAGACACCCTGTGTCAATGTGTCCATGCAATATATAGAGATATCCAGTGCTCCAGTGTCAATCACCGTCACCATATACGCTAGCAGCTCACCTCCAAAATTTGGCTCTTATTACAGGAGCCGACACAAGCATAAATTCTCCATTTCAGGATATCCAAAAGACAGTAGGATGATCACCATCAGTATACTCTCTTTATCAGGTGCAGGACACTTTCAATCTTGGATTCTCAATCGCCTCATGTACTCCATAAGCACCATGTATAAAAAATAAAGAGAAATCTAGTGCTCTCCGTATAAAAGATGAACAATTTATGAAAGATCATTTTTATTGCTATGCGGTGAACTATTAACTGGGTTACAGTGCTTCATTTGTGAGTATGTTTTGTTACTTTTAATAAATTGTTCATCTTTTATACAGAGAGCACTAGATTTCTCTTTATTTTTTATAAATAAGAGCCCTGATGAAGTCATGTGACGTAACGCGTAGGCTGCACACACGTTGCTGGATACACAGTGAGAGGCAGTTTTGCCCTTGCTGTTTGTTTTAAAGTGATTTTACCGCATTTTTATGTGAACATCTTTTATTGGATGTAATAAACGCCTTGGAGTTTTTTAACCTACTACACCATGGAAGCTTCTGGTCTCTTCTTTCATACCTGAGCTATATGGAGGTTTAGAGCATAAGAGGTGACTCACGACCGGTCGGTCGCAACGATCGTTTAACCACCCAAAGAGTGACGCGAAAGCGGTGTGGGATTGGAGAGTGAGGTCCAAAAGAAACCTTTACGTGCACATTTCCTGCATTTCAGAGGTGAGAGTTCTGAGAGCATTTAGGGGGATTGGAGCACCGATCTAGAGGAATCCTTCTTGGGGATGATGACACATTAACCCCCCTGCAAAAGAGGCTTTCCTTTCACAAGCGTACCACGATATGTTTTAATGGACACTTGGGAGCACAAGTCACTTTTTGTTACTATTTTATTATCATCATATTTGAAAAAGGACTTTTTATTCAATTCTCTGTATTCTACTAGCACGTTATATGTTGTATCATCCATTGTATATCCATTTTATACTCGTTTGATTTATATGATTTTTATTGCTATATACATATAGCTTGCTTTGGGATTCGCACATCAGACACATTACAGTCTTCCACCAGCAGAGGGAGTCTGAATCATATAATTAACACACAAGCTGTGCAACATTATCCACTGTTTTCACTTGCCACTCTAGCACTGTATCCACTTATTTTGATTTGTTTTAAACAGCACATGATGTTTGCTACATGTATTTTATAACCTCTTTTCAATATTCATATGTGCAAGTGTAGGAAGTTTGCAGCACATCTCACAGGTCATCAGGTACACTGTGACACATGAGAACTGTCTATATGTGTATGAATGTGAGTTAGGGACCTTAGATTGTAAGCTCCTTGAGGGTAGGGACTGATGTGAATGTACAATGTATATGTAAAGCGCTGCGTAAACTGACGGCGCTATATAAGTACCTGAAATAAATAAATAAATAAATTGAGCCATCACATTGATTATACCAGTTTTTGTCTGTTTATGCTTGGATAATAGGCTGCGCAGTACCATCTCCGAAAAACCATCACTGTATATACTTGTCATATATATAGGTACAGCAGCAACCTATAGATATTTTACTCTGATTACCACACATAGTAGCGCGAGGGCTCACACACCTTATATCCTTGCCCATAGAAGTGGATGCAGAAGCAGTGGTTGCACGGATATAGCCACATGTCAAAATCTGCAGGAGCGGGTGCACAGATCTGATCTTGTGGCTTGTGTCCGAGATTGGATCCGTGAACCAATTTCATGGTAACCCTAACTAAAATACTCCACCCCCCTCCTAACGCCAATGCTTGCTAACCTGTGTAAGAAAGATGTGTAAACTTACTTATCTTCATGCCACTCCCTCCCTGTGTCACCCAATGGGAATTCAGTCATGTTCGGTATTGCTGAATTTTTACAGCGAGCTGCGCATGCGCATGGGTGTACAGGCAGGTAAGTAACTTTAATGCAGAAGAGACAAAGTATGTCTCTTCTGCAATAAAATTCCTGCCTGTTCGCCCATCTTTAATTTTGCCCTCAAGTTCCACTTTAAGATTAGTTAGGATTATCATGGAATTCTACTTTAATATTTGCACGTTCTGGGCCAGTACTCTGAATCTCTATTGTTTTATTTTATCTGCCCTTTATTCATATTTGTTTAATTTCATGATTATTACTGAAGATAATTTTGATGCATGGGGCTGTGTGTGTGTTTGTCATAAAATATAATCACCCTGGGTGTCAAGTAGGCTTGGTACACCACTGACAATATGGTAAATGCACATATAACCTTACGGACAGAGTTTTGTTGAAAAGAATGGTTTAGTGAAAGGGTCTCTTTCAGTTATATGCCTTTTGATGAATATTGCAAAATGTTTTATTCAAATGTCCTTAATGTCTTATTGTGGAGCTCTGGTCTTACCTGTTTGCCAACTTTTGTTTAAGACCCCCAAATAACAGGTTGATTGATCTTGAACAATTTAATACCCCATATTGGTTCCATTCACAGGTTAGACCAATCGCAACATTTTCCTCTGCCAATGGTACACATTTTGGGGAAAAAGCATAATGCTCATGCCAAAATGCTGGAAAATCTCTATGAGCAACATGCCTGCAAGTGCTCATCATGACTTCCAATAGCCTTTATTGCTCCCAGCTATTGCAAATAGTGCTCAAATATATTGTTTCACAGATGGATCTAATGTCTAAACCAGCCTTTCTCAACCATTTTATCCCTGAGGAACCCTTAAAATAATTTTCAGGTCTTGGGAAACCCCTGCTACAAATAATATCTACAGCTCACAGTACACTGATAAGATCAAGAAGTTATATGTGCTAAGTGAGAGAAAGAATGTTCATCACATTGGCGGGCATTTTAAATAATGCGCCATTTCATTAGGGGTGAGTAGGAGAAGGGCATCCATCCATATGGTTAGTGAAAGAGGTGCCTCCTTATATTCATAGCCAGTAGAAAGAATGATCATTAGTGCCATGCTGTTGGCTTTGCCAAGTGACATTGGCCTTGGAACTATGCTGGCACCATAAGATGAAAGGTCAATCTGCCACTGTTCAATGAACCCTTAGCAACTTCTGGGGTTCTTTGAAACCCTGGTTAAGAATGGCTAGTCTAATCATTCTAATATGGCTACCAGAATCTTTTTTTTTTTTACCTTCCATTCCACTTAACCCTTTCTAACAAAATGGAATATATGTACAAGTATCATACATGATACTGTGAAATTAATATACGGAGGAGAAGCTAAGAATCTTCACCTTTTACAAATGGATTCAGAGTACATATTATCAGTAAGACTGTTCTATTATTAAACATTAGTCTGGGCACCAGCATGTGTTGGCAGACCCAATTATGATATAGCCCTAAGGGCTCTTACTTTTTAAAGCTGAGATTTTTGGTTTAACAGGCGTTTATGTATTCAGTTATACAGTATGCAGCCACACTGGCTAAAGTTGGGAATCCTGATCCTTGAATTTGAACGCTTCCTAGACAAATCAGTCCCTTCGGGTCCGGTATGGATTTGAAGGGGAACCCCATGCCGGCTTGGTATCCCCCCAAAATCCGTACCAGACCCTTATCCGGGCATGCAGCCTGACAGTTCAGAAAAAGGGAGGATGAGCGAGCGCCCCCCCCCCTCGTGAACCATACCAGGCCACATGCCTTCAACATGGGGGGGGGTGGGTGCTTTGGGGTAGGGGGGCTCCCCCCCAAAGCACCTTGTCCCCATGTTGATGGGGACAAGGGCCTCTTTCCAACAACCCTGGGCTGTGGTTGTTGGGGTCTGCGGTCGGGGGGGCTTATCAGAATCTGGAAGCCCCCCTTTAACAAGTATCATGCTTGATGCTTGATGACAGCCCTGGGCTGTGGTTGTCAGGGTCTGCGGGCAGGGACCCCCTGATTCCCCATGGGAATGAGTACCCATTCACCATAAAAGTGGCAAAAAGTAATAACCACAAGAGACAGTTTTTGACAAATCCTGCATTAAAAAATATAAAAATACTGTCCCTCGATGTAAATCCCTCGATGTAAATCCATCTTCAATCACACCACCCGCTGGACCGAAAAAATGAAAAATCCTCCCGCATCCTGGGAGGCCTCACGCCGACTGCCTCCTCTCCGCTTGAACATTTGTTATATAGGTAAGGGGCCCAGCATGCACCAGTCCATGACGTCAAAAGGGGGCGGTGCCACTAGGTGATGTAGCTAGGTGGCCCTGTCCCTTACCTATATAAGAAATGTTAAAGCGGAGAGGAGGCAGTTGGCGGGAGGCCTCCCAGGAGGCAGGAGTGCTTTTCATTTCTTCTATTTATTGGTTCCAGTGGGTGGTGTGATTGACGGTGCACTTACATCAATGGACACTATTTTTTTATTTTTTAATAAAGGATTTGTCAAAAACTGTCTCTTGTGATTATTACCTTCTGACACTTTTTTGGTAAATGGGTAGAGGTACTATGTACCCGATACTCATTCACATAGGGGGAGTGGGATCTGGGTGCCCCTTAGTTAAAGGGGGCTTCCAGAGTCTGATAAGCCCCCCACCCACAGACCCTGACAACCACAGCTCAGGGTTGTCGTGAAGCGGCCCAAAGGACCCCCCCCATGTGGAGGGCATGTGGCCTGGTATGGTTTGGGGGGGGGGTGCTCGCTCACCTCCCCTTTTCTGACCTGGCAGGCTGCATGCCCAGATAGGGGTTTGGTATGGATTTAGGGGGGAACTCCTACGCCGTTTTTTCTTTTTTCAATAGCCAGGTGCTTGCAATTGTAACCATGAGTCATTTTAAATGGGATTTGACTCGTTTTTTTTCTTTAAAAATGTCATTTTTGCTGCAGCATGTTTTATACATGCTACAGATGCGCCACTTTGCAGGCACATTAAGGGGAACCCCCCCCCCCCCCGACACTATATTTAAAGGAATTTTCATGTTTATTTTTGAAATTTAAGCATAATTAAAATCGCTGCTCCTGAAAAAACTATAATTTTTAATAATTTATCTTTTATTGATAAATGTCCCCCCGGGGAAGTACCCAGACCCCCATGCCCCTTTTATGGTCAATTACTTGCATATAAACCTTCATAGACTCCCATGGACTTCAATGGGGTTCTCGCTCGGGTTAGAACATTTCTCCTGTTTGGGAGTTCTGCTGCGAACCCAAACAGGGGGGTGTTCTGCCCATCCTTACTGATCAGTGATGGCTGGATTAAGGAATATTGCACTCTTTATTGAAAGAGATATGGATATTCCTATTGCCTGCCGGTGGATTTGCATTTATAATAAACAATGGAGCAATATCATGGACCTCCAAGTACATCTGGAGGAGTTGTCTTTTTACTTAAAGGTAATTGTCATAACTCAGGATTGGATACTATATTGATATGTATAGGATTGATGGAAATTGACTTAAATGTGAAAGTCTGACTATATGAATGAAAGTATCAAGGAGACCTCCTGTTGCTTTGTGCATATGAGGAAATATCTGAAGGACTTGCTATATTTCTGTTATTAGTCTCATGGTGTTAAAGTGGAGCTATGGGCAAAATCAGAAATTACATATATGATGCAATCTGTCAACATGTAATCAATAGTTTCAGAGAGATAGAGATAATATTCAGCTATAAAATGGTGGGATTGGGTTTTTTATCATACTGAAAACAAAAACAGCTATGAAGTAGGACTGTTAAAGACTTAGGTGTCACTTGAAATAATCCTCTGTGATGACGAGCACGATTTTCACAAGGAAATTTACATACATTTCCTAATCCCTATCTATCCACTGATGGCTGTCAGCAACTTTAGCATGCAATTTACATTACTAAATTCTTGGTAATTAAACAAAAGCAACTATTTCTGTTGTCAGGGAAACAGTGCTGGTTCATTAGTCAACATAGCTGTGAAACTTGCTGCATTACCATATAGATTTTCATAACGGATTTATTTATGCAAAGGAACTACACCATTGGGATGGCCAATGTAAAATATTTTATATTCCTTTATTCATTTTGCAATATACATTTTCTACGTGTATTGTACTCTTATGTAGGGGTACCCTTGTAGGGGCTGCTGGTAGTTGTGGTCTGCCTCTCACCCTGCACAGCCAGGCACACAAATCTTCAGACACTCAATAGTCAAGAATAAGTCCTTGTACGTTGTTTTTATGTTTTATTGAGGGGATTGTAACTTGGATGGGGATAGGGTAGACATGGGGTGGGTGACATTTGATTGTAAAAGCAATATAGGGATTGAGAACTATATGCACCTCCAGTATATACAACTTCCTCTTGATTGCAGACTATCACTCCCAGGAACAGCTAGCACTGAATTGCAGGCCTGACACTGGCTCAGCCAGGCCCAAAGTAAATGCTTTTTGCAGGCAGGGGCCGCGGGCCCCTATGGTGTAGCAAAATAATGGTAGTCCCAGTGCTAGCTGTCCCACGTGGCTACTGATCCCAGTACCCCCCTGCTCAGGCCCTGCCAGCATGTTGGGCTGCAGCTGCCTCTTTCCGTTGCCCATACCACCACAGTCCTCCTTACTGGCTCTGCACCCATCCCAGACTGCTTGCACTCAGTCCTCTCAGGTGTGCCTCCCAGTCCTCCTGACTGTGTGTCACTCACCAGCCCTCTTGGCTGCACCTTGTTGCTCCTCCTGGAGACTTGCCTGGCAGTGTTCTGCTGATGTCCTCTCTTGCTCCCGTGCCTCCTGTCCAGGACCCCTCCGTTGGTTGTAGGAAGGTCCTGTCCGCACCCGAGCACACGCCCAAGGTCACTCCCCTCATACTGGGAGCTCCCTCAAAAGCCATGACAACCTAACACTCCATCTCCTGCTTCCACCCGCACAACTCCTCCCCAGCTGGGCTGACCCTGAGTATTTGAGGAGGCCTGCCAATCCAAGTTGGGGATTGGTCAGGGCCCTTAGAGTACTTCAGGCAGCTCCACCTCACCTCCTATTCTTCCAGAAAGTTCCAGCATGTTCTGGAAATAAGTGGGAGGTCTTAGTGATGCTGACTGTGAGTCATCCAGCTCCATGGATTTCTGCCAGCCAAGCCTGCATAAATTTGCCTATACTGACAAAAAACCTCTCACACCCAGCACACTTATGTAATGCACCCCTCTATGCATACCTTATGAAATGTCATGGCAATATTTTGTATAATCAATCTAAACTGATCTGTGTGCAGGACTAGCAGCAGCAGCATGCACCTGTTTGCTCCTAGTCACTGACAGTGCATCAATCGGATATCCAATCAATGTGGTTTTTTTGATCATCTGATCACAGTTGTAATTGGCTGTCAGGACGATCACATGTTTGAAAACAACAATTATTAATTTACAAACAAGCCTGCCCCTCTCTCTCAGTGTACAAAAAGAGATAGAGACACAGTGACAGCTGCAACATGCTTTGGATGTTACTATGCAATACAGTGTGTAAACAAATGAATTAAATGTTTAAAAGTAAAAATCCTCCCTTGCAGTGGGGCGGGCTGACCCCCCCCCCCCCATTGAAAGGGTTAAATGCTCATTTAGGGGTATGACCTGCAACCATTGGAGGTGGGAAGAGGCTGCAGGGACTGGTTTAGTGGCGGGAAGGGAGATAGCCGGCTTGGGTAAGTAAAACTGCTTTTCCATTCCCCCGGAACCAAACAAGCATTCTAGTGCAGCCCCACTACAATTGGGGATTTTATGACTTTGCTGGAATTCAGCCTTAAACTATTTAAAATGATACTAAAGTCTTGTTTTTTTTTCTTTAAAAATAATAAACATGTTATACTTACCTGTTCTGTGCAGTGGATTTGCACAGAGCAGCCCAGATCCTCCTCTTCCTGGGTCCCTCTTCAGTGCTCCTGGCCCCTCCCTCCTGTCAAGTGCCCCCACAGCAAGCAGCTTGCTATGGGGGCACCCGAGCCGAGCTGCAGCTCTGTGTGTCCATTCAGAGAAGGAGTCATGGTTCACCCCCTTTCCTGATTGGCTAACTGACTTTGAGTCCTTTCACATGGGCTTGTCCGCTGATCCCTGCTAAGCAGACAGATGACAGGTCCGTCTCTGCTCACTGTGCTGAGACAGACCTTTTAGAGTCTTGCTCTCCTCTATGGAGAGATAGGATGAAAATTAACCGCCTGTCCGTTTTCATGCGATCCAATCCGATCCGCCAGACGGATGGAAAATAGGGTCACCATCCATCTGGATTTCACAAACAGGATCGGATCAGATAGCATTGGGTGTTAGCGGACAAGTCACTGCTGACATCCACTGCTCTATAGGAGTAAATGGAGGTTCCGATCAGGTCCGTCTGAAAAACTGACAGGCGAACCTGTTCGGAAAGCCTGTGTAAAAGGGACCTTTGATTGACAGCAGCAGGCGCCAATGGAGCCGCTGCTGTGTCTCAGGTAATCAGGAGGGAGAGTCCGGGACGTCCAAGGCACTCGTGCACATCGCTGGATAGAGATGGACTCAGGTAAGTATTAGGCCTCATGCACACAGGACGTTTTTTGATGTTTTTACAGCAGCTGTTTTTGGCTTTAGACGTTTTTTTCTATAGTCAATAAACTCCCCATCATGTTATCCTATGTCTCCATGCACACATAGGCTGTTATCAACTGTTTTGGGCAGGGGCGTACTTGAACTGTAAGAAAAACCAAGACTAGTGGGTTCTGAGCAGTGGCGGCTGGTGTATGAGGGGCGCTTGGGCGCCGCCTCCCCGCCGGCTAAAAAAAAAAAAAAAATCAGCCCCGCCCCCCTGCAGGTAGCGCCGGAACAGTGACTTTATTTATTTATTTATTTATTTTGGCTCCTTGACTGTCACCTGACAGCCAAGTAGTGAGCCTATTGGTCAGCCATTATAAGCTATGTGGGTGTGCTGAACAGCCGCACACGCATAGTTTGATTGGCTGCACTGAACCTCCGGCTCAGTGTGATTGGATGCGGTGGCCAGGGGCGGGTCACTGTGGCAGCGGACGTGACTCCCGCTCCACAGAGACCCTGACTCCCCGGTGACCGCCCGACCATGAGGTACAGCTGCTTTCCGCATGCCGAACTCTGCAAAAAGCCTGCCTGCTGCCAGCCTATTGGATGGGGTAAGTGCGGGACTTGTCCCGACCTCGGGGGGGGGTGGGGGGATGGTTCTGCAATGTTCCCCAACTGTGTCACTGGCTGCAAACTGCCCCCAACTGTGTCACTGGCTGCAAACTGCCCCCAAGTGTGTCATTGGCTCCAAACTGCCCTCAACTGTGTCACTGGCTGCATAACTGCCCCCACCTATGTCACTGGCTGCAAACTGCCCCCAACTGTATCACTGGCTGCATAACTGCCCCCACCTATGTCACTGGCTGCAAACTTCCCCCAACTGTATCACTGGCTGCATAACTGCCCCCACCTATGTCATTGGCTGCAAACTGCCCCCAACTGTATCACTGACTGCATAATTGCCCCCCACCTATGTCAATGGCTGCATAACTGCCCCCACCTATGTCACTGGCTCCAAACTGCCCCCAACTGTATCACTGGCTGCATAACTGCCCCCACCTATGTCACTGGCTGCAAACTTCCCCCAACTGTATCACTGGCTGCATAACTGCCCCCACCTATGTCACTGGCTGCAAACTGCCCCCAACTGTGTCACTGGCTGCATAATTGCCCCCACC
>BLSH010160223.1:68427-95396 GCA_018402905.1 Glandirana rugosa
CTTAACAGTTTCCTAGACGTCCTTTTCCATCTTTGTCCTTTAACTATATGTCATAGAGTGTAAGCTCTGGTGAATTCCATGCCCAAGAGGGTTAAGGCAGTGCTGGAAAATAATGGTGGCCACACAAAATAGTGACACTTTGGGCCCAATTTGGACATTTTCACTTAGGGGTGTACTCACTTTTGTTGCCAGCAGTTTAGACATTAATGGCTGTGTGTTGAGTTATTTTGAGGTGACAGCAAATTTACACTGTTATACAAGCTGTACATTCACTACTTTACATTGTAGCAAAGTGTCATTTCTTCAGTGTTGTCACATGAAAAGATAGAATAAAATATTTACACAAATGTGAGGGGTGTATTCACTTTTGTGAGATACTGTATATCAATTTCCTGTTTCTACCTTTTCCTGCAGATCCTTTGACAATTCTTTTGCTTTCCCCATGACTTAGAATCCAGAAACGTCAGTGCAGCACTGTATGAAAGATGCAAGGGTATGTCAGGAGTCCAGAAACAGATCACAGGTGAGGATGGTTATCTTTAATAGCCATTCAACCCCCTTTGTGTCAACTTGTGTGCATGTTATCAGGCCAAAATCCCCAGGGTATGTGAACTTTTGATCAGGGTCATTTGGGTAGTTTCTGTTGTCATTGTGATTTAAAAAGAGTAAACATAGTTGAATGATAATAAATGGCTTTAGCCAAACACTATCCATGAGTGAAAGAAAAGTATTTTGCCTTATCGTTCATATTCTCTGAGAAATGGCCAATAAATCATAAATTCTGCCAGGGTATGTAAACTTATGAGCACAACTGTACCTGTTCCAACTTACATACAAATTCAACTGAAGAACAAACCTACAGAACCAACTTGTTTGTAACCCAGGGACTGCCTGTATATTGCTTTGGTAGAGATGTTTGGACTTTATCTATGGAGGGTAAAGTTGGTTTTATGGTCTTCCAATTGATTTGTAAAACAGAACATATATGCTCATATTCGCACCAAAAGGACTTTCTGTGTGTAACCGCGATCTTGTAAACCTTCATCAAAAAAAATTGTAAAAGAAAGGGATAAACTACAGGGAAATGTATTGCAGAAATATACTGAAATGTTTTTTTTTTATTTCACATAGATGCTTTAATTGCTGAAATAGCAAAGAAAACACCAATTAATAGATAGACCACATTTCGAGGCAATTCAACACTAAAATTCCATGCCCATATGTAAGAACATTAAAAAATCATTCAGTGAAAATTGTGGTATCTACCCTAGGAAAAGCCCTTACAGGAAGACAGAAATCCTGCTGCTAACACTACAGATACCGATTATTCAAAATTGAATCCAAACAATAATAGCTAGTTTAGACAAATACCAAATATAAACAAAAAAAAAACCACAACAATGACCAATCTCTTCAAATCCCACTGATTAACCATTTTTAAGACAATACCTCACAAATAGATGCATAGGGTTTTATATATTAATGTGTTCCCAGAGCTGGAGTTATTTACCCACAGCCATCAGATTCAGGCTCTCAGGGCAGGTCTTAAGCCTTGGTCTAAGGGCACATGGAGAAATGTATAAACATATTGCAGGATATATAATATTGGCCAGGCATGAATGTTCAAATTGAAGTAGCTGTTTTAAAATGTTTACTTGCTAGCAGCATCACCCTTCTGATACGAGGGAACTTATTGTTCTTATGTGAACAATTACAGCATATTTTTCTAACAGAGGTATAATAAAAAGATCCACTGCCATTGAAAACTAAAAGAAAAAAGTGTTATATATTTGGAATTTCAGAAAGGTTGGTATCATTTTTGCTTTAACAGACTTTAAAATGTTTACAAAAGCCCATGATTTTCAGCTTACAAGTATGAGTGCCTATTCAAAGCCAAATGCACTGATTGAGAGACCCATTGAAAGAGTTTAGCGATTTGAAGACAATGCATACTAGAGCAGACTCATGCTATATGGCAGGGCTCAAAATTTCAAGTCCTGAGCTATTTGCCAGGCCTTAAGGGTTACGCTCCACCAGTTACTCCACCCAAACCCTACCATGCCCCGCCCCTAATCCTGCCCCTATACATGCACTCAAATTCCCATGAAATTACACCTTTTAATTTTTTTATTATTGTTTTATGCAGAAATAAGTTACACAAATATTAACAACAACTTTATCAGTGCAGCCTAACCTGTGCCCATCAATGCAGCCTCACCTGTGCCCATCAGTGCAGCCTCACCTGCGCCCATCAGTGCAGCCCCATCCGTGCCCATCAATGCAGCCTCACCCGTGAGCATCAGTGCAGCCTCACCCATGCCCATCAATGCAGCTTAACCCATGCCCATCAATCCAGCCTAACCAGTGCCCACCAACCAGGCCTCACCGGTGCCCATCAACACAGCCTAACCAGTGCCCATCAACCAGGCCTCACCTGTGCCCATCAACGCTGTGTGACCAGTGCACACCAACACAGCCTCACCTGCCCCCATCATTGCGGCATGACCAGTGCCCACCAATGCAGCCTCACCTGTGCCCATCACTGTGGCGTGACCTGTGTCCATCATTGTAGTCTCACCCGTGTCCATCTTTGCAGCCTCACTGCTCATATTTGCAGCCCAAGTGTGTCCATCAATGCAGCCTCACACTTGAGCATCAGTGCAGCCTCACCCGTGCCCATCAATGTTGCTTAACCTGTGCCCATCAATGCAGCCTAAACAGTGCCCATCAACCAGGCCTCACCTGTGCCCATCAACACAGCCTAACCAGTGCCCATCAACCAGGCCTCACCTGTGCCCATCAACGCTGTATGACCAGTGCACTCCAACACAGCCTCACCTGTCCCCGTCATTGCGGAATTACCAGTGCCCACCAATGCAGCCTCACCTGTGTCCATCATTGCAGTCTCACCCGTGTCCATCTTTGCAGCCTCACTGGGGAGAGCATGGAGGAATAGAGAGGATGGCCGATCCATCATAGGGAAAAGAGCGATATAGAGGGAGTGGATTCCTTGCTTGATTACAGAGCGGGCATTGCCCGCTGTAACTGTTTACATTGGAATTGCAGTCCACTCCGCTCACCCTCATACACAGAGATCCCGCCCTCCTGACCCACACCTGTGACAGACAGAACACACCCTGGCATTGGACCGGTGTTCTGTCTTTCACAGGCGTGGGTCAGGGGGCGGGATCTGTGTGTGATGGGAAGCGGACTGCAATTCCAACGTAAACAGTTACAGCAGGCAATGCCCACTCTGTAATCAAGCAAGGAATCCACTTCCTCTATTGCGCTCTCTTCCCTATGATGGATCGGCCGCCCTCGCTCTTCCTCCACGTTCTCTTCTCCATTAGCCCCCGCATGCTGTCAGTCAGTGCTCCCCCCACCCCCCCAGGCAGCCAAGCTCGCCAGCCCTCAATTTACACTTGCGAGTAGGCGAGTGAAAACTTTGAGGGCTGCTATATGGTACAGGAAAAAGAGGATTTTTGACTTAGCTGAAAGCTCCATATCTTTTTTTTTTGTTTCTTTTTAACAGTTAGATTTATTAAACGTGTTCAGTAGTATGAACATGTAAAAGTACACAGAAACCAAATCAAGCGGTCCACAAACAAAATAAACATCATAGATAAATGGTCATATGGGTCATATAAACATTAATCCAAAATAGTTCCGTGATTAGTCTAAGAAACAGCCTAGGGAAATTAGGCAACCAAGAATCTGACATTACCATGGATTGGGTCAGAGCTAAAAAAGAGGGACAAGGAGAGTGGAGGACTATGGTAAGTAAGGGGACAAGGAAGAAAGGGGAGAAAGAGAGGGGGAAGGGAAGGAAAAAGAGAGGGAAAGGAGGATGGGGAGGGGGGAAGACAGTGGGAAATGAGTAGTGCCGGTAGGTAGAGTACCATACACAAGGTACAAAAGATAACCCTTTGTTATATACCATGAGATATCAACACCTAAACAGTAATGCCTTGCGCTTCTATCCAGCCAGCTTAAATATTGTATGTAGGCCTATATATATAAGGAAAGAGCCCAGTTCACTGCTGCCTTCCAGCCAGAAACCATGGGCGGAGTAGGCAGCTTGCATTTCAGCAGGATTTCCCTTTTAGCATAATAGGCCAAAGTTTCATATCTTGAGCACAGAACAGGACACGGGCATTGTATTAATCTATTATAGGTTATAGGCTTATACCTTCAGGGGATTGGACATTGGCAAAGGTATTGGCAAAGGTCACACTCCCCTGAGGCGCCTCCCCATAGCCCTTTCTCACTCTGTGATTCCTCTGTTTTGTAGCAAGCAATGCAGAATAACCAATAAATAGAAAGGAGGGTGGCATGGGTCCTGTCCTGCACTGTACTCCAAAATGTGGAATTTAAATGCAAGTCAAAATTTCTCTTTCTTGTACCATATAGCCATAAGCAGATGAACATGTGATCCTGTGCAATCATAATCGTATAGTACAAAACACAAGCTTAGTATTCATAAACCATGGGACGTCCTCAAGCAATGAATTTGAGAGGTGGGTAAAACAGAAAGTAAATAGAAAGAACCTAAATTCCCCCAGGCTATCCTTTGGGGAGTGGAACTTGAAAAGAGCCCCTAATAAAAAAGCTTTTGACTATATGGAAAGGCTGTATAAGCCCCTTGTAGGAACAATCTACTCAAAATAATGCTATACCATTCTGAAGGGAAATGGAAGGAGTTCCCTTTATGGGGGTATCTGAGAAGTCAGGACTGTCTGAGGCAAGAAGGCTGCCTGGAGGGAGAGCAAAAGAAAACATCCAACATGGCATAATTGATAAGTTCCGTGGTTGTGCACAGTTGGTGCAGAATCCCTCAGAGTGAGGTTTCAAGTAAGAACCAGATGGAGATTTTAAAAAAAACATCTAAGGTGTACACCTATAAGAAAAGGACAGGGTTTGCCCAGTTCCTATAATTAACGTCTAAGCTACAGATCTTGAGCAAACCAGTCAGGAGTGCAGTCAAAAAATGATGTTTTACAGAGTGCACTGTGAGGATAAGAGGTTCTGCTTATGTAGCAAGGAAGCAGAAGGTAGACAGGTTTACTGAGGGTAAGCCTGAAAAATAGTTTAACCTTGTATAAGATAAAGGAAGAGAATCTACTTAAAGAAATAAGAAAAAAAAACCTTGTAGGGGAAACAGAGTAACAAACAAACCACTAAACGCTATAGGTTTAAAGTGAGGGTAAAAGGAGACCTTTAGAAGAGCATAGGGTGTTTTTATAGGTACAATGCAAGGTATAATGTGGTAGGTTAAAAACAACTTGAGCAGGAAGGAAGAATTCTCCTTAAACGAATCTAGAGTACCCTAGAGCAGTGTTTCGCAAACTTTTTCCATTCCAGGCACCCTTTAAAAATTATGGACAATCTTGAGGCACCCTTTAAAAATTATGGACAGTCTCGAGGCGCCCTATAATGTAATAACAATTCTAATATTTTATACAATGCAGCAACATCCACACATAGGGCACCCAACGATAGAGGGGATTTATTCTTCCAAAGCAAATACACTTGATACTGGCTAGTATTCCAATGTTTCTCTTCTCCCTTAGTTTTTCTTCATCGTTCAGCTAATGTGACCCCAACGCTGATGGAGAGGGGCATGGGAGGGTCAAACAAGGATGCTATGCAAGTGACTGACATCCTACATATCAACTGATGATGCCATTGGTCATTAGGATGCCATTGTTGAAGGTTGTAATGGTGCACAATGAAAATCTGTGGCTTTGTGTAACTAAAGGCAGGCTTCATCCACGCGCCAGCCTGCAAAACATTTTTGAGCAATTTTTAGGCATTTTGCCAAGGCACCCCTGAAGAGACCTCAAGGAACCCTAGTTGAAAGAAGGCTGCCCTAAAGTAAAGGCCAGGAAATGATCTCTGGCCTTCAATATCAAATGGTATGGATCCATATGTTGACGCAACAATAGGTCCGTAAATTTTCTTGAGCATGATGTGACAGAATGATCTGCGTCAGGGGAGGAGGTACAAATCTTTTGCCTTAGGCAATATTTTTTAATATGTTGACCAAGCCATTCTGTAATTTTCAACACAGAGTGAGAGATTGTTGGGCAACCTCCTATCAGATCAAGAAAGACTAAATCTAGTAGTAAGTTTGCAGGACTCCGAGTAGCCTCTAGGAAAGAGGTGGGGATTACTTACAGTGGTAAGGCCTAACAGAAGGAAAGGTGTAACTACCATGAAAAAAATAACTCCAATATTGGAGGTGATTAGGTACCTAACTGTATACTCCAGCTACGGCTTGGAGTGTCCAATATTTCAGAACATTTGGGAAAATCCCCTATGTCTGGAAGGGGTTAATATCCCTGACCTACCTTGTATAACAGGGATCCAGGAAGGATGATATAAATTCCTTGGTATTTTGATATGGAATTAAGAAAAATGTGGGCATATCTAAGAATTTGGCAGAAGTGCCTCATTTTCTTCAAGAAAATGAAGAAATATAGATGTCTGTGCCATAACAGCACACATAGCACACATATGCTGGCACCCACCCCCTCCAAACTCCAAAGAGTGTGAAAGGGCTTTCCGAAAGAGGAAGGCATTGTAAAAGACTTGTTAAGTCTTAGGCTTCTAGACCTTTAACCAAAAGGATGGGTGAATCTAGATCTTTTAAGTCTCTTTCAGGTTTTTGAAGAAAGGCTTTTAGGAGCATCTTTTGTGTGGGAATTCTGCTTTTTTTCAGTGGCATCTCTAGCAATGTTCAGTAACATGCACAAATCCAGAATATTGCTGCGCTCCTTGGTATTTTTATTGAAGCATTAAAATTACATCACAGGTATGACAGGAACATTAAAAGGTGACGCATTTCACACTAACTTCAGAACTTACTCAAACCTCATATACACATACATTGCATATGAGCTTTGAGTAAATGCTGAATTTAGAGTGAAATGTGTCACCTTTTAACCACTTCCTTACTGGGCACTTAAACCCCCCTCTTGCCCAGACCAATTTTCGGCTTTCAGCGCTGTCGCATTTTGAATGACAATTGCGCGGTCGTGCGACGTTGTACCCAAACAAAATTTGCGTCCTTTTTTTCCCACAAATAGAGCTTTCTTTTGGTGGTATTTGATCACCTCTGCGTCATTTATGATCGCTGCTATAAACAAAAAAAAAGCGTCAATTTTGCAAAAAAGAACAATATTTCTTACTTTTTGCTATAATACAAATCCCAAAAAAAAAAAAAAAAAATTATTCATCGGGTTTGGCCGATATATATTTCTGGTAAAAAAAAAAATCGCAATCAGCATCTATTGATTGGTTTGCACAAAAGTTATCGCATCTACAAACTATGGGAATTGATTTATGGCGTTTTTATTATTTTTATTTTTTTTACTAGTAATGGCGGTGATCTGCGATTTTTATCAGGACTGCGTTATTGCAGCGGTCATGTCGGACATTTTTTACACTTTTTTGGGACCAATGACATTTATACAGCGATCAGAAATTTAAATATCCACTGATTACTGTATAAATGTCATTGGCAGTGAAGGGGTTAACCTGCAGGGGGCAGTGAAGGGGTTAACTGTGTTCCCTGGGTGTGTTGTAACTGTGTGGGGGATGGGCTGCCCGGGACATAACAGATCTAACTGATCCCAGGGACAGGGATCAGTAGATCTGTCATTAACAGAACAGAGAACCGCTGTGTTTACACCGGCGCTTCCCCGTTCTGCAGCTCTGTCAGGCGATCGCGGGTCTCGAGCGGACATCGAGTCTGCCCGACCCGCGGGCGCGCATGCGCAGCGTGTGGCTGCCGCATGCACCACTGCCAGGGGCGCGCACAGGGGACGACGTCCATGGACGTCGTCCCGGCAATTCAGATCTGCGCTAGAGCCGTACTTCCGCAATAGCGCGTTTCTGGAGCGGTTAATGTCCCTGTCATAATTGGGATGTCATTTTAATGCTTCAATAAAGATACCAAGGTGTGCAGCAATATTCCGGATTTGTGCATGTTACTGAATCTTACAGACAAGCTGTGCAGCACCCTGGGTTCCAGTTCAAAACATGTGACAGCCGGTCACTCACTTAGAGCAGCATTACTTTGCCTTTACTGATCTGAATCTCTAGCAATGCTGTCCAAAGTGTCAGGCTTTAAGCCATAAACTTCTATGCATTTGGAGGGAAATCAGAGCCATGCTGGGGATTAGTGTGATGACTGCTTGTAAAACACTGCAACACAGTAAAGTAGAAGAGGAGGTAGCTGCTGAAGGTGCTCCAATAAAGTAGGATCCTGAAAAACAGAATCGCATGTTGGTTTCACATGTTCCAGCTCCAGGTAGCTGTGGTCTGAAGCAGCGATTGCTGGCTGCACAGCTGGACCTGCAAGCTTAAAAAGAGTTCTCAAGAGCGGTTTCATTTTTAGGATCATTAAAACGGAAGGATACTTTTTGGTGCAATATGAAGGTGTTTATTCAAATATAGGGCAGGTGGATCCATTATCACTACCATCCATTTAACAGTAAACTCTGTTTTTATAGGATGGATTTATTGATTTTTAGAGTAGAGAAAATATATCCTGGATTAGACCAATCTCCATAGATTGCTCCTTTTGTTAGATTGTGAACAGGACAAACATTTTTACATTTTGTTTCTTCCCAAATGGGTGTGACGAGACAGGAAGGGGTTAATAGCAAGAGTGCTAGGTGTCTTGAATAGCAGATATAAGTAGCTCCATATCATTCCTCTGACTGGGTCAGGCAACAGTAGCCTGTGCATCTGGGCGTGGTGGAGAGAGATCTTCTGAGGTCCTGACTTAAACTACCAGTCGTCCTGTACCTTTTTCATGCCTGCCTCTGTAAAGGGCAGGTACTATAGAATCCAACACTAAGGGGAGTGGGTGGGTAAAGGGAGAAGCCTGGAGTTTATCTTCAGACAGAAGTGGCTGAATTGTGGCATGCATGCAGAAAGTTCCTCTTCAGATGAATAAGCCGCCTGCTGTATGCCAGATATATACAGGTACTATGAAGTGTTCCTGCCCCAGTGCTATGGAAGACTGAGCACTCTGAGATGCGATGTCACATGAGATCCTGGCAAAGCGACCGTTAGACTTCACTTTTGCCATGACTCTCTTATTCTTGGATTCCACCATGTTGTCAGTGAGGATTTTCCCCCCCATGGGGTACTTACAAAGTAGGGTAAGGAATATGGGGTAAGCATATCTGAAAGGCTAATGCTACAACCTATTTGCAGACCATCTTGTACCAAATTTCCTTGTGGAAACAGGGCCTAAGGAGTGCCTATGTGCCTTATCAAAGTTGTAGGTGGGAAGATGGTAAAGTGGCACCTGTGGTATAATGAAATACTTGCTCATCCACCTCAGCCCAAGCTGAAAGGAGTTAGGGTATTAGGGCCAAGTTTGAAAAACACATTCCAAACATATAGGTTATGACAGTATACTGGGAAAAGCTATCTACATTGCTGGTCTCTGTAAAGGGTCAAGGTTTAGTTTGCCACAGTGTGCCTACCATCGTGAAGGACCACAGCCCTGGAACTGTATACACACTGGCTGATCACAACACATTCCACTAAATGCCAAGGTAAGCGCCCAGGTAGGATCCAAGGCCCAAAGCAACATTACAGATTGTCCCTACAGCGCAGGGTTCAGGTACAGTTCCCAGGGTTTTGCCAAAGCTGCACTAATCCCGATGCACCGTTTCTAATGTAGTATATAGAAAACTGCAAGAGGTTGATTGAAGAGAGTGCATAAAGTTATGAGCGGTTACTCCACAATAGAGAAAACGCCCATCACCTTTGGACACTAGCATAAAACTGAGGACTCACGGATTGGGGGAGGTTTATGGGAGGGGGGGGTCTAGGGGGCATGGGAAGGACAATGTCCTTGTTGAGGTGGAAGGAGAAAACCACCTTTGGTGTAAAGAAGCTTTAGGCCTCGGTACAATCTTGCCTTTATGTAACACTAAGAAAGGCTCTTAACAGAATAAGTAGAAAGACCCCCTTGCAAGATGTTACGAGAGAATATCCCTAATAGGTTCAAAAGCACGACTCTGAAGGGCTGAGAGAACCAGGTTAAGGTGCCATGGTGTCACTGGTGAGTGACAGGAGGAGAAATACGTACCACACCCGGCTGAGACACCTTAACTAAAGACCGAGAAGCCAACAGTGTCTGAGAAAGAACAACCAAGGATGAGATTTGTCCCTTAATAATACTCAAAAACAGATGCTGATCTAGACAAGAGTGGAGAAAGAACAGGATGTGTCCCACAAATTATTTTCTAGGATGGAATTTCCTAGCCTTGTACCATACAAATAGGTTTTCCTAGCCTCCAAGAGGGTAGTGATTATCAAATCTGATAAGCCCCCCCGTCCCTCAGAGGGCTTTTTCTTTTTGTTAAGCCGGTCCTGCGACCATTGTGATTTATAAATTATCAGCAGTGGGAAGTGGTGTTTCCCATTAATGTCCTCATTGTGTTGGAATAGTGGAGGAAGTAATAGAAGTTTATTAAACAAGTCCAATGCATTTTATTTCTGATGAAAATCCCATAAAGGCTTCACAATATTGATGTTTAAAGCCTTAGGGCCTAGCTATATGCCATAGATGGATCTGTAGCTCTGACCCTGAGAAGGCTCTCTACAGGTCTCTATTATGCAACTACCTTTTAAACCTTTGTTCCTTTTCTTTGTTTGTGACTATAGAGGACACGAACATTGTATTATCTTATTAGGTGCAGCTATTATGTTGCCCCCCACCAGTGCTGCCAACCTCCCACAGCATTTTTTACTGGCAAAACATGGAAAATTTACTGGTGGAGCACATTTTTTTACTGGCACCTTGAAAAATAACCGAACTCCTATAAAAACTAAGACAATTGATATGTAAACACAACATGGAAACACTGACAATACCCATATCAAGTAATTTGCCTGGTTTACACTTAACAAATCAGCACAGCATGACAAATTATCAGACCCTGATATTTGTAGACAGTTGTAAAAATCACTGATTTTTACAAACTGTCAGTAAATTTACTGGCAGTTGGCAACCCTGCCCCCCACTTCCTGATCTAAAGGGAATACCTTTTCTGATAAGCCTATAGTACAGATCTGCTTGTGAGTACAATTATATTCTTATACAATAAACAATATTTGTGATACCATTCAAGAAAGAACACCTGTGTTTGTTGGCATTATAGCACCATCACAATTTGTGGTGAATAAGGGATGTGACAAGACTCACTTTGGGTGGGGGGCCCGTGGAACCCAGAATCCCTTGGAGAGGTTGGGAAACCCTTGTCTCAGCTCACCAGGCCCCTCTTATGTCTAAGTCACCCTGTGTCTTTTAGTTGCACAGGGTGACCAAGAAATTGGACAGCTATTTAATGGAAATTGCTTAAATGTGGACTTCATGGTTTGAATTGTTAATTAACTATTGGGGGATGTGTTTATACTAATAACAATGTGCTTTGTAGTTTATGATTTAGCAGACGATACGTCTGGTCTTGAAGGTCACCTAGGCTGGTTAAAGGACTAGATAATTAGTTCATGTTAATGAAGTAATGTGATTAGGAAGGCAGGGGGGAACATGCTCCTGTTATGGTATATACTTGTGTGTGTTGGTTCAAATAAACAGTCCATGTTCCTACAAGCTAGTGTCGTATAGTTTGTACGGGTGGCTATAACATCTGATCTATGATGTTTAGACTGAAGGAAGTGGTATTCTGAAGGAAGTACTCAAGCGGAGTGGGTCAGTTCCGTTACAAGGGGTTAACAGTGTTCCTCACAGGAGAACACTGGAAGGAAGTAGTGTGGTGTGAGTCCTGTGCAGAAATCCAATGCTGACTTGAAGATTTGGAAAAAGGAAGAATGGAGAGACTCTGAACTGTGTCTGTAAGTAAAACAAAGGAGCAATTGACTTTTACAATTGTTGAACTGATTTAGAGATCTGTTAATGTGTGGTGCTATACATTTTTCTGAAAGACAGAGAAAATAATACAGAACATGTGATCGTCTGACCACATGGTTGTACATATGAGGTAAATAGGTGGGATACATATCGTTCATGTTAAAATAGAGTACATTGGGGGTCATTTACTATAGTACTGCCGCAAAATAGCAGCAAAATTACCACGATTCACGGTAAATTGCTACCATTCGCGGTAAATAGCGCTAAAACGGTATTCACAATAGTGCTGGCAGTAAATAACGGCCAAAATGGAATTCACTATTGTTCCCAGGTCACAGATAATGGCCAACTTCTTACTCCAGTCCAGACCTGGAGTTGTGCAAATAGAAATAATGTTTAGAGCATGATCTGATCCCCTAAATTGTACTAAAATATGTGTTATATTGTTTAAAGATAACCTGCTTTTAAACTGTGTGAAAAAGTGATTTCTACACTGAAATATCTTAAAAAGTCTGAGAAGAGATAAATTCCCCGTTGCTCCTAGGTGCAGAGCACAGCTGAGCGCAACTGAGCATGCTCAGACACAAAACAACTCTCAAAATAACTCTCATGGAGTAATTCCTTGAGTAGTTCGTAAACACCAAAATGAGAGTTATTTTACATACATTTTTTGGGAGTGAAGATGAGAGTTATTTTGCCAAGTGCAAGTTTCTGCCATTCATTCTAATTGTTACTATATCAAATAAATCCATTTCATGTTGAGATGAAATGTATCTTTCTCTCAAAGAAATTGTCCTGGCAACAATGTTGCACATTTGATAATCTATTTTGTTTTTAAGAATGCTAGAATGTGAAATCTCTTGTAAATATATTTTCATGCTGCTGTCCATGTCACAAAAATATTTCCCCAAACTCACACAGATGTCTTTACAAACCACAAACAATACCGTTGATTATGGAAATGTAAAATTAGTCCCATTTTTTTTTATTATTTTCAAATGATCCTAATTTGAGCCCCAAAAATGTGATATGTATACCAACATCAGAAATAAAAATGTCATTACCAAAAATCTGAGGATAACTTTAATATAATTAATTTTTTTTATTATATAATAATTAATATATTCTATGTTCACGCAACAAGAACCACCAAAAATCACAGATTGCATTTAGAAGATTAACTCCTGACGAATGTAAGTCCAATATATTCCTAGACATGCAGTATCTGTGTATTTATGTGTAGGAGGCCTTGATGTGTGTAAGCCCTGTGGTTTAAAAGGTAGCAGTTCTGTCTACCACTGGAGACATCCTGAGTTCGATTCCCAAGCATGTCACTTCATGTAGAGATGTTGTTTGTCCTCTCTATGTTGTTAAACATGACTCAGTGCCTTACCTAAATTATGTCTAAATGTAGTATTTATGTGTAGGAGGGTTCCACCACAATTGCAAATCTTGCAAGATATACTAGTTATACTAGCTAGGCAATGGGGATGTCTGCCTTTACATGCACATGAACTTTAATGGCATCCCAGTCTTAGTCCGTAGGGTTCAATATTGAGTTGGCCCTCCCTTTGCAGCTATAACAGCTTCAACTCTTCTGGGAAGGCTGTCCATAAGGTTTAGGATGTTTGTCTATGGGAGTTTTTGGCCATTCTTCCAGAAGTGCATTTGTTTTTTTTTTTACAAACAGAGGTGCTTTATTGAAGATTTGCACATAGTATACAGCATACCCAGAAGTGCATTTGTGCAGTCAGGCACTGATGTTGGATGAGAAGGCCTGGTTCACAATCTCCACTCTAATTTAGCCAAAGGGTGTCCTATCTGGTTTAGGTCAGGACTCTGTGCAAGCCAGTCAAGTTCCTTCACCCAAACTCACTCATCCATGTCTTTATGGATCTTGCTTTGTGCACTTGTCCAAATCATTTGGTGGAGGGGGGATTATGGTGTGGGGTTGTTTTTCAGGGGCTGTGCTTGACCCCTTAGTTCCAGTGAAGGGAACTCTTAAGGCATCAGCAAGACATTTTGGGCAATTTCATGCTCCCAACTTTGTGGGAACAGTTTGGGGATGGCCCCTTTCTGTTCCAACATGACTGCGCACCAGTGCACAAAGCAAAGGCCATAAAGACATGGATGAGGGAGGTTGGTATGGAGGAACTTGACTGGCCTGCACAGAGTCCTGACCTCAACCCAATAGAACACCTTTTGGCTGAATTAGAGCAGAGACTGCGAGCCAGGTCTTCTCATCCAACATCAGTGCCTGACCTCACAAATGCACTTCTGGAAGAATGGACAAACATTTCCATAGACACACTCCTAAACCTTATGGAAAAGTCTTCCCAGAAACGTTGAAGCTGTTATAGCTGCAAATCGTGGCCCAACTCTATACTGAACCCTGGGCTGCCATTATATTACATGTGTGTGTAAAGGCACATTACTTAGGACAATCTATTGTATATTACTTGTGATACTGAGCATGGCTATGGACTTAGGGCTGGTTCACACCACAGCGATGTACAACACATGTGCTCACTGCTCACTAGATAAGTGGCTAGCAAATCCACCTGGCACCCAAAAGGTTGCTGGTTTATGTCCCGGATATGCTAATGCTTGTGTTGAAGTTTATAAAAAAAACCCTGGTTGGGTTTCTCACCACAATCCAAAGACAGGCTGGCATTTTATTAGTCTCTTGTCCAAATAGACTGTAATGTAAGCAAGTTGTTTTGGGACTTTAAATTGGAAGCTGCGGCCAGGGACTTGGACATTTCAAATTGTAGGGTTTACACTGCACAGCTTCATCTGGTTAGAAAATGGTTGCTTCGATCAGTGTTTCCCAACTCCAGTCCTCAAGGCACCCCAACAGGTCATGCTTTCAGGATTTCCCTCAGATGAAACAGCTGTGGTAATTACGAAGGCAGTGAAACTGATCAAATCACTTGTGCAAAATAATAGCCTGAAAACATGACCTGTTGGGGGTACTTGAGGACAGGGTTGATAATAGGGTTGCCACATCATCCCTTTAATCCAGGACACATTTTAATTACACAGGTTCGGTGGCTGATTAAGGTGGTAATTAAACTTACTTGGTGTCTTATCTGCATTAAATTAGCCTCAGAACAACCTGTGTAATTCATATGTGTCCTGGATTAAAGGGATGATGTGGCAACCCTAGTTGATAACCACTGACTTAGAATTTTGTCCTGGACTTATACTGATCTGATGAACATAGCCAAGGGTTAACACAGCAAATAGTATTAGGTATGGCAGCCTCTCAGGTGAAATAAATTAGAAAAGACAGATTGAAAGATACTGGTGGGCGTGTACTTCTATTGGGCGTGTGTCAGTGCTAGCTTATATAAGGCACTTCAGTAGAGGGTATTGGTTTGTCCTGCTGAGGGGTCAGGTTTGTTGCTGTGGTTTGTGTGGGTGAAGGAATTATATTTTGCTAATGACAAATGTAAAACTAGAGCTGTTTGCTGAAATGATTGTGCATTTTGACCATCAAAAGTGGCTTGATTTTACCACGCTGTCCGATTGGGGTGTGTATTGTTTGTCTTACCATGCATTCTTCTAGGAGAAAATACTCACCAATGTTCTTGGTTTAATATGTGCCTTTTTAATATTCTGTTGCAATGCTTTGTTAGAATGACTGTTAATTATCTTTCTGTAATTTTGCAGCTAATAATATCATGTGTTTAGTCATTTTATGAAATGTGTGTGCAGTTATGGACGGTGAAACTAAAATTGTCCACTGTAAGGTTTAGTCCAATTTTAGATTGTAAGCTCCTATGAGCAGGTCCCTTCGAACCCAATTGCTGTTTTGCCAAATGTGTATATACTGTAAATACCAGTAAATATGTACATACTTGTGTTTCTGTTGGCAAAATAAATGAAAATTAAATTGATTTTGCTTGTTCTTTTTTGTAACCTTTTTTATTGGTTTTGGGTTAGTGGATTACCTTCCTCAGGGCTGGTTCACACTGCTGTGTCCGAGACCGGGATGTGATACGCACTGCAGTGCAAATCACATGCGATCTGTGCTGTGCAAATTCAGCCATACAGATAGTATGGCTGAATTTGCATCGCATCCTGACCAAACTCGCACAGGACCCTTTTTTTGCAATTGTGTGGTGACGCCAAATAAATTAACCCCACGCACACCACATATAGCTCCCACATCCTCCCCTACATTGATCAAAAATGTCATTTCAATTTGCTTGTGGCTATAATGTATTGTCCCCCCAATCCATACCAAGCCCTTTGGCTCAGGGATGTATTTTAAGGGGAAGCCCACTCCAAATGTTACTACAAAACGGTGGGGGATCCCCCCCAAACTCCAGATCCCTCCCTCTGCCAGCCCAGCCCCCATACAGTTAGAACACCCGATAGGGAACACAGTTAACCCCTTCACTGGCAATGGCATTTCTACAGTAATCAGTGCATTTTTATAGCACTGATCGCTGTATAAATGCCAATGGTCCCAAAAAAGTGTCTAAATGGTCGGACATGTCCGCCGCAATATTGCAGTACCGCTAAATATCGCAGCCATTACTAGTAAAAAATAAAAAATGCAACTCCAGAAATTAATTTGCATCATCCCTAAACATGGCAACTTTTGCGCAAACCAATCAATAAGCGCCGATTGCGATTTTTTTTTAACAAAAATATGAGGAAGAATATAAATCAGCCAAAAAAGTAAATAAAATCATTTTTATTATTTTTAAATTGGACTTGTATTTTAGCAAAAAGGAAGAAAAACTGGTTATTTTGAAAAATTGTCGCTCTTTTATTTATAGCGGGGATCAGAAATGACGCAGAGGAGATCAAATACCACCAAAAGAAAGCTCTATTTGTGGGTAAAAAACGGATGCAAATTTTGTTTGGGTACAACATCACATGACCACGCAATTGTCAGAAAGCGACACAGTGCCGAATCGCAAAAAGTGCTCAGGTCCTAAAGTGTGAATTCCTTCTGGGGCTGAAGTGGTTAAAGGAATATTTATTTTTTTTTGTTTTTTTATCACTTTAACCATTATTAAAACCACTGCTCCTGAAAAAAAAAAAAAAAACATTTAGAAACTTTTTTTTTTTTCTATTCAGACATATCCTCTAGGGCTAAGGCTGTTAAAATTAGAGAGAGGGGGTGGTAATGTTTTTTTTTTATGGCAATGAACTTGCATACAAGCATTAAATGGAGAAATTCCGAAAGATCCACCCCAGCTGACATCAAGTGCTTAGAACATGTGATCTGAGAGGCATCTTCACAAGCAAATAGAGGTCGCATGTGAGTAAATTTACTCCTGTTTGTGAGAGTTGAAGTTGTAATTGCCTTTAATTGGGAGTTATTTTAAGGCACTGCTGGAGTAGATTTGGGAGGCATAGTAAATCAGGGCCATTGTGTACACTAGGCAAAGGAAACACAGGCTGTTAAGAGTATTTCGTAATGTACTAAGACTCTATCTCAAATGCGCTAGAGGTATTGGAAGGAACATGAAGCTGAAACAGTGAAGTCCTTTATGAATGCTGATCAGCGTAGGGAAGGGTAGACGTGGTAGAATTGAATTTAGTACAGGAGGGAATACGGGGAAAGAAAGGAAGGAGAGAAGAAAAGTGGGGGGGAGGGGGTAGAGAAGAGAACAGCAGCAGCTATAGTATTTAGATGTAAAAAAAAATGGAAATGAGTGGGACTAGGTTTCCCAGATCAGTGGCTCGTTAAAAGAATGGGAGGCCAGAATATAAAATAAGCAGGGGTGAATATTATGGCATTAAAAGATTTCTGTCAAAGTCAGGTGGTAGGCAGTTCCTAACCCAGGGGTCCCACATTTTCTCAAATTTGCATATCTTATTGCTGTCTATGGCTTCCATTTTAGCATGTGTAAAGGCCTTGTTCATTCTGCCTCTGGCCTCTGCCACAACCAATGCAGGGGACTTCCAAGCCTTGGCGATTGTTTGCTTAGCAGCAGTCGTGAGGTAGACTAGCAGCTTAAACTGAGAGGAAGTCAACTGACTCGGTCTCAAATTGAGCAGAGCAATCGTTGGGTCAGGTGAAATATTCATTTCTAGGGCTTTAGAGGCGATAATGAAGATATGTTTCCAGAACTCCTGTACTAAAGGGCAGTACCAGCAGCAGTGGTAATATGTACCAGGTTCGCTACAGCCTCGGGTAAGACGGGAGATATTTTGCGATTCTGGCAGGTACTAAGTACCATCCGGTGATTGATATTAGTTTCTTTTGCTAGTATATTGGAGGAGGAGTTAGTAGCTGACCAGATATTAGACCATTCAGCTATGTCCATCATACGCCCCAAGTCCATTGCCCATTTCTCTGCATAGGAGGGCATAGGGTTGTCTGGATCAGCAATTAGTTGTTGATAGAGTAAAGAGATAGTGCCTCTGGCGTGAGGATCTGATTTGCAGATCTGCTTGTATGAAGAAAGATGTGCCAAAGATGTATTAGTATCAAGGTAGGGTGTGAAGAAGTTCTTTATTTGTAAATAGTTCTGAGCTAGGTAAACCGTAAGTTTCACAAAGGGTAGGGAAGGTGCGGAAGGAGTTATTAGAAATAAAGTTATGCAATCGAAGTAGGTTGGAGGATGACCAGTTTTTGAAGGAGCTGGGGGAATCCCAAGCGGGGGAGAAGGCTGAGTTTCTGAGGAAGGAAAGGAGGGGATTATGGGGAGATTGCAAGTTGCGAGAGACCTTGTGTTTGTCCCGGATGGAAAGAGAATGTTTAATAATAGGATTGACCAGAGTAATGCGATTTGCGGGTCTAAGCCATAGCATGTTGGCAACGGAAATAGGGTCAACTTCGGCGGATTCAATGGCTACCCATAGTGGGATTTCTTTGGTCGGATGATACTTAGTGAGTTGAGAGATCTGTGCCACTTGGAAGTAAGATGAGAATTTGGGTACACCAAGACCTCCACTATACCTAGATGTATTTTGTGGAATACGGAGTCTAATCGAGCCCCATATGTAGGATAGGGTCCTGCGATCAAGGAGGCGCAGGAAGTAGGCTGGGATGGATAAAAGGAGCGTATGAAAGAGATAGAGGAACTTAGGGAGTATAGACGTCTTAACCACATTGATTCTGCCTACCCATGAAATGGGTAAGGAGGACCATTGGGACATCAGGCTAGTAACCTTCCTTAATAAAGGGAGATAATTGGCCACGAATAAGTCCTCCTAGGATGCGGTTAGCTGGACGCCAAGGTATGGCAGCTGGTGGGAGGCCCAATCAAAGGGTAAAAATGTCTTAGTAAGTTGTGCCTCAGGAGCAGTCAAGGATATGTTTAATATTTTAGACTTATGCGGGTTAATGTGTAGGCTGGAAATAGAGAATCTACGTAGGAGAGAGAGAAGGTTAGGGCTGAAAAGTGCGGTGAAGATAAGTATAATAAGATATTGTCCGCGAGAAGGCAGACTTTATGTTGATGGCCTCCTATCTCAATCCCTCTAATATTGGGGTCAGATCCAATTAGCTGTGCAAGAGGTTCAATTAGTAAAGCAAATAAAAGTGGGGAAAGGGGGCAACCCTGCCTTGTGCCACAACGCACATCAAGGAACGCAGATTTGTAACGTGAATATTTGTTATATGCCTTAGAGCCATTATAAAGCGATGAGACCCAGGCCAGGAAGTGGCTTCCGAAACCCCACTTTTGAATTGTGTAATGCATGTAGGACCATGAGACAGAATCAAATGCTTTCATAACGTCTAAGGAGAGGAAGCAGGTGGGAATACGTCTTTGTCTTGCTCTATGGGCTAGTAGGAGGGTTCTTCTAATGTTATCACTGGCTTGCCTAACAGGTATAAAGCCTGTTTGGTCACGGTGTATAAGGTCTCTGATGATGGCATTTAGACGGGTGGCAAGAATTTTTGTTAATAGTTTGACATCTAGATTGAGAAGGGAAATAGGGTGAAAATTGGACCATGAGGAAGGATCAGTATTAGGTTTAGGGATCATAGTAATAATGGCCGTAAGTGTTTTAGGTCGGAAGGCATGCCCTTTCAGCAGGGTATTAAAGGCATCGGTAAGCATAGGAGCTAATAAATTGGCAAATTGTTTAAAATAAGTAGCTGAAAATCCATTGGGGCCTATTTGCTTGTGTAATTTTAGCGCTTTAATGGCAGTGATGACCTCCACCTCGCTAATGGGACATTTGAGCCATTCTCTTTGCCCGACATTTAAGGTGGGAAGGAAGATCCAGGAGAATAGGTCGTCGGCCTGGACGGAATCGAGGTCTTGAGTACGTGAATATAATTTAGCGAGATTGGTTCGGAAAATTTTCATATTCTAATAGGGTTGCTGGAGTACTCATTCTGCACCGTCCTGAGCCTAATAGATGTTGTGGGTTTGCAGATAGTGCGTAGCATACGTGCCATAGGGGTGTCGGTGGTGGCCTTAAGGTATGTGGTGTGTTGCTTTCGGTGCTATACATTTTAACCAATTTCCTCCCAAGCATATTCTCACACACCTCTCTTACATCTAAATATCATATTTTTTTGCTAGAAAACCACTCAGAACCCCCAAACATTATATATATTTTAAGTCAGCCCTAGAGAATAAAATGGTGGATGTATATTTTTTACACGATATTTGCACAGCGGTTTTTCAAATGCAATTTTTTTGGAAAGAATTACAACATAACGAGTTATAATATGCAAAAACATATTATAATACCCAATTGTTTGTAAAATATAAAAGATGATGTTACGCCAAGTAAATAGATACAAAACATGCCACGCTTTAAAATTGTCCGTGGAACGGCACAAACTACAATACCTAAAAACCTCCATAGGTGACGCTTTAAAAGTCTTTACAGGTTATCAATTTAGAGTAACAAGAGGAGGTCTGCTGCTAGAATTATTGCTCTCGCTATATTGTTTGTGACGATACCTCACATGTGTGGTATGAACATCGTTAACATTTTCATGCACGATCTAAGTATGCATTCGCCTCTGTGCGAGAGCACGGGTGGGGGGTGCTTTACATTTTTAAATAAAACTATTACACTGTTGCTTTAAATGGTTTGTTTTAGCAACTTTTTTTCTATCACAAGTGATGGACAACATCCCTTGTGATAGCATGGGCTGTGACAGGTCCTCTTTATGGAGAGATTTGAGGTCTCCAGAGCAGCCAGAGGCAGATCTGCCTCATCGGCTGATTCACTGGCCAGTAACCTACAAGTAAACACAAAACTGAAACCAGAAGTGACAAAATACTCATCATTTCCTGTTTCTTAGACCATAGAGATGATTGGGGAGGTTCCAGTCTCTCTAGTGGGTCGGGAGAGCTAATAAGCCGCTAGGATCACTTTTACAAAAAATGAGCATCGCCAGCCAAAAAAAAAGATACCAGGATGATGCCTATAGATACATAACCACTGCAACTCAAAGACATATAGGACATCCTTGGGTGGCAAATGGTTACGTAACATATGAATTATACTGTGAATTTTTATTATATTTTTTACTATAGGTTTTATTATATGTATATCGATGTTAACAATTGTTAACTTGTAATACTGCTCAACTGAGAGATTGTATGGTTTGGGGTCTGAAACTATTAACCTTTTCGCCAGTTTCACTGAGGGAGAGAGTGCTGATTGCAGTGATATTGCGAGATAGGTGTAGGTGTATTATTAGCAGCCCTTTGCCTAAGGTAAGGCGGTGTTAAGGATTTTTTTTTTTTTGTTCTAGACCGGATGACAAATCTCCAAATTTCCACACCTGGTATGTGGACAGTAGATAGAGCTTGCAAATGAAGGGTCCAACACTGAAGGGACAACCAAATCGCCCTGAGTTACAAAATGTTGTTGGGAAGTTGAGATTCCTCTGACAACCAAGTCCCCTCCACTGAGAGGGCATCTAGAACTTCTTCTTAGCCCAATAGGCTGGTATCCATCATGAGAACTTTCCACAGCTTTGGGGGAAAGGGTTTACCTGACTGGCCACTGTGTCCTTAACAACCTATGACTGATCAGCTGTCAGCAGGCTTCCCCGTGGACAGCTAAATGTAAACAAAAAATGGCAGCAATGAAAAATGAGAGGGGGCGTGTCCGGATGTGAGAAGCGGCGGACGTCTGGGTGCAGAGCTCCGGTTATCCTTTCTGCAATCTTTCGCAATCCGACCTTATCCGGGAGGTCAGCCATTAACAGAGCTTACTCTGCAGAGCACTGGGCATCCCCTGGGGTGCATTTCTTTGGTCAGCCGGTCGGACCCGCTACTCGAGGCTCCAGCTTACGGCCTAGTCCGCGGTGCACGGCCATCCTCCCCATAGCTGATCCATCCATGGCTCCATCGGCTCCTGGTCAGCCATCTGGACATCCTGCCACATCATACCCTGCCCAGGGACACCATAAACCGAGGCATCCATAAGTACAGGGGTCGGGACGGGAATTGCAGCCTACCGCGGACCGCTGCCATCTTGCCTCTTTGGCCTACTGTTTCATCTCCAAAAGATGGGAGAGCACACAGGCCCCAGCTCCATCCCTGCTGATCTGGACTACTGCCTTTGTCCTTCTGAGGGTCCAACTGGATGGAGGCGGCAGGCGGTGTGGGCGATCAAACTGTACAGCTCTGAGGCCTGGTTCCGGCTAAGACCCTGCAGCACCCCCCATAAACCAAAACCGGATGGGACCCACTCCTGTGGTGCTCTGTTATCCGGGGGGTGCTTAGGATGGTGAAAATTGGTCCTCTCGTGAAAGCTGCACCCGGATTTCAACCGTCCATTTCCCAAAGCATGTGGACCCAAGATGGTGCCAACAGGCCGCGAGGCGAATAATAATCGCAACAGCCGGGCAGCAAACGATCGCAACAGCCGTTGCAACCTGGCAAGACGGGTGAGTCCGCTGGGCCATCATCGCCCAACCTGTCAGCGACCCCTGAGCTCCACTCTCCTGAACGCTCTGTCCCTCCCTCCCCCACTGACACCCGCACTGCTGCGCAAGGAGGGGAACCGACCCTGACACAAATTATGGAGGCCATACAACACAGCCACGCTTCACTGACCTTGCAAATGGACTCCATTAAAACTGACCTGTCTTTCCTCAAACAAGATGTGCATAATCTCAGACACAGGGTCACTAAGGCAGAGAAAATAATTGGGGATATGGAAGATGATCTTAGACCGCTCCAGGCCTCGGTGAGAGACATCCACAGGGCTCAGGAGGAATAGATCTATAAGCTCACTGAATTGTAAGATCGCCTGGGGCGAAACAATTTGCGCTTTTTGGGATTCCCGGAGGGAGCGGAAGGCAAAACCCCAAAGGGGTTTATGGAGCGCTGGTTGACATCGACTTTTGGGGCCTCCACCTTCTCCTCATTATTCACCATTGAACGGGCTCATAGAGTCCCGCTGCATCCTCTGCCAATCGGAGCACCCCCAAGGGCAATAATAATCAAGCTGCTTCACTTTAAGGACAGAGAGGCCATCCTGAGGGCAGCTAGAGAAAAGGGCAAAGTCTCCTTTAACGGGAATGGGATCGCCATCTTTCCGGACTTCTCGGTGGCGACCCAGAAAAAGCGGGCCACATTTCTGAGAATCAAAAGGCGATTAATGGAGATCCAAGTGCCATATAGTATGCTATACCCAGCTAGACTGTGGGTCATTTACCAAGGCAAAGCGTTCTTTTTCACTGATCCGAAGGACGCAGTCCACTGGGTTGATACTCTGGAACCCCCGGACCAGCGCCAGCCTAATAGGAGATTACCCCGCTGAAGAATAAATCCTGGCTCTGCGGAGTCACCTACTGCCTTTACAGCACTGCCTTTATGTACCACCCACAATCTCTTGGGAAATAAGGATCCGTACCCCGGCTATGTATGTTGTGGGCAGCTCATTTATTGCTCCGGTTGTCACAGTTATTATACTTAAGACACCCATGATCAGTGGGACAAAGCCTGGCGTAGAACTCGGGCTGCCATGTTTCTATCTGGACCTTGGGTGCGCCTGCATCCTATATAGCGGATGTGGCTCAGATAACGCAGGGGCCACCGCAGTTGTTTTTCCCCCCTTTTGGTGCCCAAGACTGTATCATGTCCCCCTTGCTACTTTCAGTGTGTTTTGGGATCAAAGCTCTCAAGAGTTGGGTTTTGAGGGCCGGGAGGGCTAGGGTTGGTTTGGGGTTGTTGACTGTTCACTCTTGCTTTCAAGTTATAAAATCTACAGCAATTATGCCTGGGAACTACAGCACCCATCTATGTGCTTCATGTACTGTCATATGGGTGATGAAGCTTTCCCCCTCGCTGCTCCTACTCTGTGGACTATTGTTCAAAAAGTTTTTTCAGTGCTCCTCCTTTTAGCCTTCAGTGTTACACCGGTGTTGCTATCCTGTTAACAATTTACTCACCCTGGAGATATGTCTAAGTTACGGCTGATCTCATGGAATGTCAGGGGGCTTAACTCCAGAGTGAAACTTTCTTTAATGTTTGAGTACTTAGCCCATCATAATCCGCATGTCATCCTCCTCCAGGAGACACACTTGCAGGGCTCTAGGGTGATGGCGCTAAAGAGAGCCAAGCGTACGCCCTTCACTCCACCTATTCCACATATGCTAGAGGCACCTCTATCCTGATAGTCAAATCTGCTCCGATCACTATCAAACATATTAAAACGGACCCGAAGGGGTGCTATGTAATAGTGGTATTAGAAGTGCAGGGCAAACCATATGGCAAACCATATACCATTGCCAGTATATACGTCCCGCCACCATTTACCAAGCAATGATTTGAAGAGCTGATGGTGATGGTGCTGGGTGTTGCGAAGGGCCCACTATTCTTAGCTGGGGATTACAACACAGTATTGGATAATACTCTAGATAGGTTGGGGTGCTCCACAACACCTACCTGCAGACCTACTTGACACAGTATGACTTGGTGGATGCCTGGAGGTGGAGACATGCGGATGTGAAGGAATATTCCTGTTATTCAGACACATATGGCACACTATCACGGATAGATCTCTGTCTACTGTCTCATGCTATGCTTAATATGATATGTGATGTGAGGTATTTGCCCAGGACGGTGTCGGACCATTCGCCTTTGTTGGTGGAATCCGCTCTGGGTGTCTTCGCTTCCTATAGGGTATGGAGACTGAGCCCCCTGTGGCTGGCTGATCCAGCTGTCACAGACTGGGGATGTAATGATATGTCCTCGTTCTGGGTGGACAACCAGCAAAGCGCCGATGTGGTGTGGGACGCCTTTAAGGCCACGATGCCAGGCTCTTTT
The DNA here is from genome assembly GCA_018402905.1 of Glandirana rugosa. Classification (NCBI taxonomy): domain Eukaryota; kingdom Metazoa; phylum Chordata; class Amphibia; order Anura; family Ranidae; genus Glandirana; species Glandirana rugosa. The sequence continues at coordinate 93,553 of BLSH010160223.1, forward strand.
GCAGCGGCCATCGGCCAAGTCCGCAAGGAGTCTCAGTCCAGAATGGCGGACGTGGAAAAATTCCTCAGGGAGTCGGAGGCTACATATTCTGCCTCTCCTATTGGGGAACATAAGGTTACCTGGCACAGTAAGCCAATCAGCGGGCCCAGCAGACGCGATGTCCACTGGCCCTCCGTGATCGCTCCCTGCAGAGACAAGTAAACAAGCAGGCTGCCGTGCTGCAGGCAAGGACACTCCTGCTAATCAGGAACAGGGATCAGAGTATCCATGCAGTGAGCCTACCCCCCCCCCCCCACACAGTTAGAAACACACATAGGGAACACAGTAAACCCTTTGATTGTCCTTGATGTTAACCCCTTCCCTGCCAATGTCATTTATACAGTGTCAATGCATATTTTTAGCACTGATCACTGTATAAATGTCACTGGTTCCCAAAAAAAGTGTCAAAAGTGTCAGCTAGGTGTCCGATCTGTCCACCACAATGTTGCAGTCCCGCTAAAAATCGCTGATCACCGCCATTACAGGTAAAAATAGGATTTTTAAACTTACCGTAAAATCCTTTTCTCTGAGTTCACTGACAGATGCAGCCTTCTCATTGACAAGTGGGGTTTATGCACATCCTACTAGGAGTGGACTAGGCAAAAAAAGAAAAAAGGCAAGCTGACCCCTCCCAGGGGGCCATCCTCACTCCAGCATATAACCCCCCAGCTCTGCATAGCATATCAGTTCGTAACAAGCCCTACAAACGCAACACAGAGGGGTGGGTGCTGCGTCTGTCAGTGAACTCAGAGAAAATAATTTTACGGTAAGTTAAAAAATCCTATTTTCTCTTACGTTCACTGACAGACGCAGCCTTCTCATTGACAAGTGGGGATATCCCAAAGCAGTGTCATTCAAAGAGGGGTGGGTAAACAATAACAACTGTACCCAACAGAAAACCTCTCAGGAGGCGCCAGCCACACCTACACCGCCGCCTGCAAAACTTTGCGGCCAAAAGCAGCATCCGTGGATGCAGAAATATCAACTTTGTAAAACTTAGCAAAAGTGTGCACCGAGGCCCATGTAGCTGCCTTGCACACCTGAGACACCGAGGCCTGGTGTCTGAAGGCCCAAGAAGTGCTAATCGCCCTGGTGGAATGAGCTGTGGCCGGAAAAGGGGGTTCTTGCCCCCGGACCGTATACGCATGGGTCACCGTCTATCTGATCCAACGGCAAATAGTAGCTGACGAGGCCGCCAAACCCATTAGCGGCCCTTTCGTCAGCACAAAGCATCAGACTTCCGAAAAGAAGCTGTAGCCGTCAAATACACCCACAATGCCCTCACGACATCCAAAGAATGTAGAGCAACCTCTTTGGGGTGAGATGGGTGTGGGCACAGTGAAGGAAGAACAATGTCCTCATTAATGTGAAAAGAGGAAACCACCTTCGTCAGAAAAGAAGAAGGACGCAGCACCGCCTTATCCTTATGAAGGACCAAGTAGGGAGACCTACAGGACAGGGCCGCCAACTCAGACACCCACCTAGTGGATGTGATGGCCACCAAAAAAGCCACATTCTGTGACAACAATTGTAAGGGAATATTCCTGAGCCTCTCATATGGTGGTTTCTGCAGTACAGATAGTACTAAATTGAAATCCCACGGTGCCAAGGGTGACCGTACCTGAGGAGCCACATGGCGCACACCATGTACAAATGTACAGATCAAAGAATGCATCGCTAATGGACGCTGAAAAAAGATTGCCAAAGCCGAATACACCGAAAAAACCACCGGTAGTGTAGGTGATCCACCCACAGACTCAACCGCCGGGACAGGACATCCAGAGGGATGAACCAGGAAGTATTCC
>BLSH010160223.1:126601-139301 GCA_018402905.1 Glandirana rugosa
GGACAACTTTGTGTAAAAAAAAAAAAAAGCGTTTTCATTTTCTTTCCACATTTTCCAAAAACTTGTGGAAAAAATGACATGTTGAAAAGACTCATTATGCCCCCTAGAATATACGTTGGGGTGTTTACTTTCCAAAATGGGGTCATTTTTTGGGCATTTCCATTGTCCTGGTGCTCCAGGACCTTCAAAAGTGCAAGAAGTAGTCACGAAATTATGTGTGTAATTTATGCTCCTAGAACGCCTGATGGTGCTCCCTGCATATTGGGCTTCTGTATGTGGCCAGGCTGTGTAAAAGTGTCACACATGTGGTATTGCCATACTCAGGAGGAGTAGTAGAATGTGTTTTGGGGTGTAATTTGTGGTATGCATATGCTGGGTGTGAGAAATAACCTGTTAACATATGACAATTTTGTGAAAAAAAAAACAAAACAAAAAAAACTTCATTTTGCAAAGAATTGTGGGAAAAAATTACAACTTAAAAAAATTCACCATGCCTCTTACTAAATACCTTGGAATGTCTACTTTCCAAAAATGGGTAATTTGGGGGGTATTTGTACTTTCCTGGCTTGTTAGGGTCTCAAGAAATGAGATAGGTGGTCAGTACATCAGGTGTGATCAATATTCAGTGATTGGCACCATAGCTTGTAGACTCTATAACTTTCACAAAGACCAAATAATATACATAAATTAGTTTTTTTTTTACCAAAGATATATAGCAGTATAAATTTTGGCCAAAATTTATGAAGAAAAATTACAAATTTGCAAAATTTTATAACAGAAACAAAAAAAATTATTTTTTTTACAAAATTGTCGGTCTTTTTTTAATTATAGCGCAAAAAATAAAAAACCCAACGGTGATTAAATACCACCAAAAGAAAGCTCTATTTGTGTGAAAAAAAGGACGCAAATTTCATATGGGTACAATGTTGCATGACTGAGCAATTGTCATTCAAAATGTGAGAGCGCTGAAAGCTGAAAATTACAACAATATAATTATAATATTACAGTAATACAGAGTATTTTTTAGTTAAAGTAATAAAGTGCATAAGAGTTAATGACAATAATACAATTAAGTCAGAATATGGCTACTGATGGGAAATATAAGAAAGGTTTACAACAGGTTATATGTGGGGAAGGATAGGTTAATATGGTAAATGTAGTAAATAATTATGTTATGTAGACTTAAGGTAAAATGCAATAGATATAAAAGTAGATATTACTAAAAAAGTAAAGTAAGGAGGATGGTAAAGAAAAATAATAAATGTGAAATTGTATGGGGGAAAAAGATAAATAGCAATGGGGACTTAAGTGAGAAGTTAAAGAATGAGAGTCGGGGGGGGAGTGTGTGTCCCAAGGCTCCAGCCAAGCCCGAAAGTGGTAATGGCATAAATGTATTACCAAGGCATCATTAAGGAAGCATCAAAGTTGGGAGGTAAGTAATGTTCAATCCAGGGATGCCAGACTTTGTCAAATTTATTTATTGTGTCATTTTGAACAGCTTCAATCTAAAGTCTATTTTTTTTAACCACTTCAGCCCCGGAAGGATTTATCCCCTTCCTGACCAGAGCATTTTTTTCGATACGGCACTGCGCCGCTTTAACTGACAATTGCGCGGTTGTTCGATGTTGTATCCAAACAAAATTGACATCCTTTTTTTCCCACAAATAGAGCTTTTTTTGGGGGTATTTGATCACCTCTGCAGTTTTTATTTTTTGCGTTATAAACTAAGAGCGACAATTTTGAAAAAAATATATATTTTTTTTACTTTTTGCTATAATACATATCCAAAAAAGAAATATAAGAAAACATTATTATTAATTAATTTATTTTTTATTGAGACTGCGATATTATGGCGGACATATTGGATACTTTTTTGGGACCATTGACATTTATACAACGATCAGAGCTAAAAATAGCCACTGATTACTGTATAAATGTCACTGGCAGGGAAGGAGTTAAACTGTAGGGATAATCAAAGGGTTAAATGTGTTCCCTCACTGTGTTCTAACTGTGTGGGGGCTGGGCTGGCAGGGACATGACAGATTTAACTGATCCCGACTACAGGGATCAGTAGATCACTGTCATGTCCCCTGACAGAACGGGAAGCCGCCGTGTTTACATTGGTGGTTCCCCGTTCTGCGTCTGTATTAGGTGATCGCAGGTCGCCAGCAGACATCGAGTCCACCCTACCAGCGGCCACACTCACACAGCGTGCACGAGAGCGTGCCACAGACGGTGCACGCCTGCTCACAACTGCGTGAATCGCAGTTTATAGATGAAGATTCGCGCAGGGGAGCCACTTTCCCGCTGTTTATCTACGCGAGGCGGTCGGCAAGTGGTTGATAAAAAAAACAGGTTTACACTTACCTGCTCTATAGCACTGCACAGATCAACCCCGAACATCCTCTTCTGAGGTCCCCTGCTGGCACTCTTGGCTGCGTTCATAGACACTAACAACATGGTTTGGCCCTGTCCCCTGCTATCTATTCACAGGATTTGATGGAGAGCAGCAGGAGCCAATGGCTCCCGCTGCTACCTTTGTCCTGTGAATGCAAGGAGAAAGAGGAAATAGCTGCTACAGATGGGCACACTGTGGACTGAGGGAGGTAAGTGCTTTGGGGGGACATTTTCTACTGCATTAGGGTAAAAAACGTGTACCCCTTACAACTACTTTATTACAGAAGGCAGTTACAAATTAATCATCTTTATTCTTTCACTGAACAGCTTTGCAATATGAAATCTACCAGACATGAAAAGAAAGTCTGAGGTATGCAAGAAACTACAGAGAACGAGAACAGCGAATTATGTGTTTGATGGTGTTTGCTACCATTATTAGTCAGCCTGTCTAATTTGCCATGCCAGGAGAAGGCAAAGAATTCTTGTTTAGACAACAGATTTGCGTTTGTCTATCTGACTAATGGTGTGATTAGAGTGTCTAGGAAAAACAGAGCAGGAACAGTCTGGTCACCTGAAGGTACAGGATAAAGTCAACAGATAAATTTATAGGAGGACACAAAGGACTTGTAACAGAAAATGTATCACCAAAGAAGAAAGGTATAGGGGAGAAATGAGAGAGCAGCAGGGTCACTCATCAGTAAAGACAAAAAAGGAAAATTAAATCAGTTTTGAAAGCCCCAAACCAGTATAGTCTCTAACCTGTTTGAAAAAAAAGTAGGTGATCAAACACTAGGACTGGTGTTTTATCTCCCTGGATTGAGGAAAGGTGAAGAGAGGGCTGATGTATTTTTAAAGGTTATTCTCAGTCTGTGGATGGCTTAATGGACTTCCCTCTGAGCAGTGTACATCACACAGGAGAGCTGGATAGGCCAGTGCTGCATGGGTTCCTATCATCATTTACCGATGCTGTTAACCCTTATTCGCTGTTGGAAGAATTGAGCACTGCCTTTTGTCTCACCTTGCCCATGACCTTCTGTGTTATCAGCAATAGGTAGCTTTAAGAAAAATGAACTAGATTTCTACAAATGCCATGGGGAATTGCAAATGATGGATTGTCATAAAGTGAGGGGCAGAAGTCACTGGTACATTTGCAGCAGTTTTAACTCTACCTGTCATATTGGTATTTTACCTTATGGGGTAATTTACTGTGTGAAGAGAAAATGATTTCTCAGGAAATACGTCAAATATGACAGGGAAAGTGTTTTATAAAGAAGCAACTGTTGCAACAGTATCAAATGACTGAACAAATCTCCATATATGTGACTATAACTATATACCCTAATATGTGTTACTGCTACATTATAATAATGAAAATAGGCAAGCTGGGTCAAAAAAAAAAAAAAAAAAAAACAACCATTATTGTATAAAATACATGAGAGCTGGGTCAGGGGGCTGACCATCAGCTTGTACCCATCTACTGATAAAGGGAAACTAGAAATGAGAAACCGACAAATCAAAGGAATACAGGAATGCCATTTCTGTCATTCTGCTGGTTCAACTACACATTCCAAAATAGCCTGCACTGGTCATATATAGCCTCATGTACTAGAAGCATGGGCAGGAGCTGACTCATTCAATTCCTCTACACTTGATCACATTTTTGCCTGTGCAGATGAACACTTATGTTTCTTCTATTCTTAACTGCTATCACAACAGCTAGACCTGACATCCTGAATAATACTGTTGGGATTCACTGAACCCTTTGAGTTGTGTTACTGCACTGCTGATGTAAATTTTTCCTCTTTGTTCAATGCAGTTAAATAGATAAATGCCTCCAAAAAGCAGTATGCTGAAAGGTTGCTTTGGCTGTACTGATTGCAGCCAGATACAGATGGGGAACAGTCAGTTTATAAGGGCTATTTTAGGTTAAGAACTCTATAAGAATGATCAATAAAAATGATTGGGAATGGGTGGCTGTACAGGGCAGGTGAGCAGATTTACTTCACGGGGCTCCCTAGTTTGATCCTGGCATCAATCCTCTCCCTGGCTGTATTACCGCTGCATACAAGCATAGCTTCTCATTGCTTCAGGTCCTTTGTACATTTCCCTCATGATGACCAGGAAAACTGAGAAGCAGCAGCCTAGCAGGAGTCTCATCATGGCGACACTGCAGCTCTTCCTCAGTGTGCACCTCACAACACTGACAAGCCTAAAGACACAGAGTCTGCAGAGCGGTTAAGGTCTCCTGGCCAGCAGGGGAAGATGGTACACAGGACATTCTTTTTTTAAACCTTTTCTTGTTATCTGTTGCACACCTTTTAAAAAAACTGTGACTTCAGACAGTTGTCAAGTGCACATTCCGAATAATTGCAAGGCATTTAGTATAGGTATTTGAGGCATAAGAGAAGGGGTACAGTTATACATATAGAAACAGCGTCAACTAATAAAACCCAATATGCTGAAGTGTCATTCACTTATTAAAATAGGGCTATGTTAACTGGATAATCAGGTGGAAAAGGGTCCAGTATTGGATATTGGTTAAGAACCAGAGTGCATAAAATATCACAATGTAAAAATTAGAGGTATGTAGAAGCCATGTGTCTATCTAAGAAGAAATGATTTTGATGTCACAGGACACTCTATTATACTCAAAAAATGTCAATCAGGAGCATAATTCAACTGAGGATGTGGATGATACATTAGATATGTGAAGGACAGTACACTGCCTCCTCTGATCAGGGAAACCCCGCTTGACTGCTCGTCTAGCCAATACTACTAGAGGGAAAATTTACGATATAGAAAGCAAGATACAGAGGAACAACATTTGTATAGAAGAACTACATGAGCACAGGTAAGGGTAAGGATCCAATTGACTTTGTGGAGAAGTGGCTTCTAGAATTATTTGATGAAGATATTTTACTCCATTGCTTGCGGTGGAGCATGCCCATTGAATGCCCATGCACGCTGTGCCACCATGACACCCACTTAGGCCCATTTTAGCTCATTTTTTAAAATTGTTTTACAACTACCGTAAGATCATCCCAATATTCAGTTTAATGGGGCAAAGGTGTCATTCTATCCAGATTTCTCCACAGAGGTCCAAAGCAAATGAGTAAATGAGCAAAATGTATGGCTGACAAAAAGTATCTGCATCGGCTCTGATTGCAGTTTGCAATTCTTTAACTGGCCTGCCTGAGAATTACAGCTAGGGGCCAAACCCATTATTTTGATACAGCTGGGGAGGTGGCTGAGTGGATGGATACTAATGAAGCTTTTTTATGTGCTATACAACAAGATGATGCAGACATTTAACGCGGTCCATTTACAAGGGGATGTCCAGGAACTAGATACTAACATATGTTGTTATATTTGCTGGGGAGCTATACTACTACTATCAGATGGTTTTTCTCTGGTAACATGAATATGAATCTACTGTCTTTGGCTATTATTTTTTTGGGCTATTTGAACCCATGCCTTGATACGCACCCTCCAGCACCTCAGGGATTCCTGTCCAGGGGTCCCTCCCTATCATGTTTCATTGATGAGCTAGGCAGGTCCAATATGTTGAGAGCTAGAAATTCCCATGATTTGCCATTTTCATGTTATTGTAAAATGCACGTCCCTCTCCAGAAAAGACCTACGTATGCTTGGGGTCATTCACCTCCGCTCCGCCCATAAGTAAGTTGCAGTACGCCCGAGGGGCATTTTGGATCATTCGCCTCTGGTGGTGTGGAGGCTCACTAGGGCACACACCACTTTGTCTATAGCCCCAGGAAATTGAATGTGTTTTGGCTCAATCTTCTTCCCTCTCACAACTTGATTGAAACCCAAATGACACAATTCTTTACATATCTATACCAATCCCCAGACTGCCTGGTACAAAGGGAGATTACAGCTTTTAAAAATGCTACCAAGGAGCATGAACTACAAGTTTCTCTGCAGGTGCAGAGGCTTGAGCAGGAATATATAATCAAACTCTTATGACTCCACAAGGGCAGCTTGACTTTCTGCATAGGACATTTTTGTTCGGTTGGCCAACTACTTTGCAGAGAAGAATTTTTTTTTTTCCAAACTGGTGTTTTATGAAGAAGAATGAAGAAGAACACACTGGTTGCCTGTTGGCTAAAATTGTTAATGCCCAGCCAGCGGCTCCCAAAATAGTAGTACTGGCATTTTCAGACAGTAAATGACTTAGACATGGCTAAATTGGTCCAGTTCTTTTCCAAACTGTACCAGTCCAAACCTCAATATACACTAGACCAGGGATGTCAAACTGGTGGCCCCCCAGCTGTTGTGGAACTACAAGTCCCATCATGCCCCTGCATGTGGGAGTTATGCTTTTGACTGTCAGCCTTGCAATGCCTCATGGGACTTGTAGTCTCGAAACAGCTGGAGGGCCGCCAGTTTGACACCTGTGCACTAGACTCTTTACTTCAGTATTTGCAAGCCACAGCCTTACCTGAACTGTCACATTCCCAGCAGACCTTTCTAGGTTCTTCTATTACACTGGAGGAAGTTCAAGAGGTGACTAGCTGATGGCCTCCTTATAGAAGTTTATAAGCAATATGTAGACCTTCTTTTGCCATGGTTGCTGGAGCTACAGTATCTCACAAAAGTGAGTACACTCCTCACATTTTGTAAAGAAATTACACTTTGCTACAATGTAAAGTAGTGAGTGTACAGCTTATATAACAGTGTAAATTTGCTGTCCCGTCAAAATAACTCAACACACAGCCAAACCGCTGGCAACAAAAGTGAGTACACCCCTAAGTGAAAATGTCAGAATTGGGGCCAATTAGCCATTTTTCCTCCACGGTGTCATGTGACTCGTTGGTGTTACAAGGTCTCAGGTGTGAATGGGGAGCCGGTGTGTTAAATTTGGTGTTATCGCTCTCTCTCTCTCATACTGGTCACTGGAAGTTCAACATGTCACCCCATGGCAATGAAGTCTTTGAGGATCTGAAAAAAAAATTGTTGCTCTACATAAAGATGGCCTAGGCTATAAGAATATTGCCAAGACCCCGAAACTGAGCTGCAGCATGGTGGCCAAGACCATACAGCAGTTTAACAGGACAGGTTCCACTCAGAACAGGCCTCTCCATGGTGGACCAAAGAAGTTGAGTGCACGTGATCAGTGTCATATGCAGAGGTTGTCTGCGGGAAATAGACGTATGAGTGCTGCCAGCATTGCTGCAGAGGTTGAAGGGGTGGGGGGGGGGGGGGTCAGCCTGTCAGTGCTCCGACCATATGCTGCACACTGCATCAAATAGTTCTGCATGGCTGTCGTCCCAGAAGGAAGCCTCTTCTAAAGAAAATGCACAAGAAAGCCCACAAACAGTTTGCTGAAGACAAGTAGACAAAGGACATGGATTACTGGAACCATGTCCTGTGGTCTGATGAGACCAAGATAAACTTATTTGGTTCAGATGGTGTCAAGCGTGTGTGGCGGCAACCAGGTGAGGAGTCATGGTGGTGGGAGTGTCATGGTCTGGGGCTGCATGAGCGCTGCCGGCACTGGGGAGCTACAGTTCATTGAGGGAACCATGAATGCCAACATGTACTGTGACATACTGAAGAAGAATATGATCCCTTCCCTTCAGAGACGGGGCCGCAGGGCAGTAGTCCAACATGATAACGACCCCAAACACATCTCCAAAATGACCACTGCCTTGCTAAAGAAGCTAAGGGTAAAGGTGATGGACTGGCCAAACATGTCTCCAGATGTAAACCCTATTGAGCATCTGTGGGGCATCCTCAAACAGAAGGTGGAGGAGCGCAAGGTCTCTAAAATCCACCAGCTCTGTGATGTCATCATGGAGGAGTGGAAGAGGACTCCAGTGGCAACCTTTGAAGCTCTGGTGAACTCCATGCCCAAGAGGGTTAAGGCAATGCTGAAAAATAATGGTGGCAACACAAAATATTGACACTTTGGGCCCAATTTGGACATTTTCACTTAGGGGTGTACTTACATTTGTTGCCAGCGGTTTAGAAATTAATGGCTGCGTTGAATTATTTTGAGGAGACAGGAATTTTACACTGTTATACAAGCTGTACATACACTACTTTACATTGTAGCAAAGTGTCATTTCTTCATTGTTGTCACATGAAAAGATAAAATAAAATATTTACAAAAATGTGAGGGGTGTACTCACTTTTGTGAGATACTGTATATACTGAGGCCTTGTCTGCCTGCCTTGGTTTCCCCGAACAAATATAATTCTTCTGATGAAACCAGGCAAATCTCCTACAGACTAATGCCTCGTACACACGGGGCGACGATCGTGTTCAACACGTCGTACTCACGACCGTTGCATGCAGAATCGACCGTCTGTGGCGGTGCTTTCAACAGTTGAACGTACGACGGTCGTTCGTGGGAGTTGTATGTGCAGACTAGAAAACTTGGTCGTGTCAACAAGCTCGCATACGACCGTTGAGTCGTGTGTAGAGCAGCTGTGTTCAACAAAGTTGTATTGTGCTAAACACGCATGCGCCAAGTCCACTTTCAACTAACATGAAATTAGAAAGGAGCCCAAAAGGTTACGCTACTTCCTCATTATACGCTCGTTTGCGTCATCACGTTCGGCCGGCCGCAAGTTGTAGGTACGACCATCGTGTGCATGTCAGTAGGCTACATACGACCGTCAACGTACGATTCAACACGGTCGTACGCGCGATCGTCGTCCCGTGTGTACGAGGCTTAACTCTTATAGGCCTTTCTGTTGTTGCAGTCGGATATTAACCCCTACAGATCTGCGCTATTGCCGAAGTACGGCTCCAGCGCGGATCTGAAATGCCGGGACGACGTCCATGGACGTCATCCCCTGTGCACGCCCCCTGGTGGCAGCAGCGGCGCACGCGCGTGCCTGTGGGTCGAGACCCACGATCGCCTGACAGAGCTGCAGAACGGGGAACCGCCGATGTAAACACGGCGGTTCTCCGTTCTGTGACAGGGGACATGACAGATCTACTGATCCCAGTCACTGGGATCAGTTAGATCTGTTATGTCCCGGCCAGCCCCCCCACAGTTAGAACACACCCAGGGAACATTTGTTAACCCCTTCACTGCCCCCTGCAGGTTAACCCCTTCACTGCCAATGACATTTACACAGTAATCAGTGGATATTTAAATTTCTGATCGCTGTATAAATGTCATTGGTCCCAAAAATGTGTAAAAAATGTCCGACATTTCTGCTGCAATATCGCAGTACCGATAAAAATAGCAGATCGCCGCCATTACTAGTATAAAACCAAAAAAATAATAAAAATGCCATAAATTAATTCCCATAGTTTGTAGATGCGATAACTTTTGCGCAAACCAATCAATATACGCCAATTGCGATTTTTTTTTTTACCAAAAATATGTAGAAGAATATATTTCGGCCTAAACTGATAAATATTTTTTTTTTTTTTTAATGGATTTGTATTTTAGCAAAAAATATTGTTCTTTTTTGCAAAATTGTCGCTCAATTTTTGTTTATAGCGGCGATCAGAAATGACGCAGAGGGGATCAAATACCACCAAAAGAAAGCTCTATTTGTGGGAAAAAAAGGACGCAAATTTTATTTGGGTACATCGTTGCACGACTGCGCAATTGTCATTCAAAATGCGACAGCGCTGAAAGCCGAAAATTGGTCTGGGCAGGAGGGGGGTTTAAGTGCCCAGTAAGGAAGTGGTTAAAATATTGGCTAAGGTGCCAGCCCATGATCTGACCAATGTCTTTATTACTAAAATTCATCCCAGTTAGGCAGGTTTCATGCCTCAAAAATTAATGGCGGTTAATCTTCGCCAGTTATTCATTAATAAGCAAACCCCTGCAGATAATGTGGGGTTGCAAGACCTCTTGTCTCTTGATGCTAATAAAGCATTGGTTTAGTTTTAGAGCTGTTTATTTCTTGGGTAAAACTACTTTATTATCTACATCAAGCTGCCATAAGAGATGGGGGCAGACTATCATCGACTTTTCCATTGGGCAGGGGGACCAGGCAGGGGTACCCGCTTTCAGCTTGGCTACTCGTAATTGAACCTTTGGCGGCGTTGTTGAGGTCTAATATAAAAGCGTTTTAATTATGGGGAGATGCATGAAAATCGCACACCATATGCAGATTACAAGTTTGTACTCCTGGGTGATAAGTATTCCTCCATTAAGCAGTTATGTCTACTATAACTACCTCTAGCATATACTATGGTTTGATGATCAATTTGTTAAAGTCTGCTTTGATGCCGTGTAACAGGACAATTCATTTGCTCTTGTCCTCTCTTTACCCAGTGCCAGTTGTGGCGTCTTAAGTATTCGGGAAATATAATCTTCCCTAATCTCCTCTGTATTGAACTGTATTGTAATTGTTTTGAACAGCGCTTGCTTTTCACCACTATTTTCCTTCTACAACTTATATAGCTTCTATAACATACTTTACCACCTTAAGCACCTCTGAAGACGTTACGTAGTGACGAAATGCGTCAGTGGAACGCAAGGCACGCAAACCCACGTCCCGGTGACACGCAAACAATTGCCGCAGACTCGAGGCGGTCAAGGAACGAGTACAGCCGCATCACTGTATTGTTTCCATTGCAATCGAAGTGTTGTTATCTGCATGGGCAAATAAACGTGGTGATAAAGAGGTATACGATGAGGAGTCTTCCTTTTTTTCATAAACCCACTGAGAGCGGAGACCAAAGCACAGGATAAGGAGCAATACATCCAGGGTCGGATTGTAGACCACAAGCGCAGATTGACTTTTCCACACCGTACGGGTGGAGAGTCAACGGAATCTGGTAAGCAGGGTATTATACCCCAAAGATCTTCTTATTTCACACAAGGCACAAGCACTTTTAATTGGGAAGTTTGACAGACTTTTTGTTGGATGAATGAAGCAAGAAAATATAAGCAAAAAACAAAAAGAGGACTTATTGCACAGTTTGCACCTGCACTTTATTTACTTTGTAGAGACTGTTTATTGAATATTGAATGATTTAAGCACAATATCTTTTGCACTAATTGGCACAATATTACAAAAACAAAAAACAAAAGCTAAAACAAAAAGAAGACGTATTTGCACAGTTTGCACTTGCACTTTATTTGTAAAGATTGTTTATTGAATATTGAATGATTTATGCACAATATTTTGGCACAATACTGGCACAATTTGCACTTTAAATATTTTGGTTATTTGTCATACCATTAATTATGTAATGCATGTTATAGAAGGAAAATAGCGGTGAAAAGCAAGCGCTGTTCAAAACACATTATCCATTTTTTCCTATAGTACACATAGCAACAGTGCACATAGGCTACAGCAGCAGCTGCAACAAATAGAATCCAGTGCTGTGGCGCGTACAACACTAAACCTATGTATTGTAATTGTGCTGTCTCCCCCTTTACATTGTAAAGCGATGTGTAAACTGTTGGCGCTATACAAATCATGTATAATAATAATATTAATGATAATAATTTAATTGACTTGTCAGGACCAGGACTTGAACCTAGAACCTCTGCTGTGTCTGGCAATGACTCCTTGAATGATCCTGCCTTTAATCTTAGTTACCTTGAACATTTTGCTCCCCCATGAACTTCCTGATTTAAGCCATGTCTCTGCGCTTCCTGGTTGCCAGAATATTGTGCCTTCTCCAGTCAATATTTCGCTTGTCTCTCCTGCTGCCGTCCATATCTTTGCTACTATTTGTTACCGATCTTTGACTTGTCCCTCGACCATGCTTCTGCTGAATCGAAACCTGCAACTATTCCTTACGACCTTTGGCTTGTTCCTCGACTACACTTCTGCTTGATCCCAACCTACTATATCAGCTACTGGACCCCAGCTTGCTCACCTCCTGATGGGGAAATCCTGAGAACCACGACCTGGTACTAACATGCAGAAAAGCCCATTTCTACCTTCAGGAGCTCTGGTGAATACAGGTTAGTACTTACACTCTGCACCTCAGGCGAACCCGTGTCATCAACCAGGGTGACCTGCGTGAATATCCGTCCTGCTTGTGGATGGGTGCAGCTCCGCTGCTATAGCTACTGGTACAATCATGGTCCAGCACCAAGAGTCCTAAAGGGGTAGTCCTCCACTCGTTCGACCCCAGGTCATCGACTATATCATCCAACCCTAGTTCGTCTTCACATCAGCTCCTTGTTCGGTTTCCAGCATTCCTTATCAACGTCCAAAGCTAAGTCGTCTTCGTACCAGCTCCCTGTTCAGTTTCTAGCCATTGTTTATCATCGTTTCTATACCTGCCGTCGTCCTCTCTGTTCGCTTTATAACTGACCTCTTCCGTGTTATAAGACCGTTGGTCCTTCGCG
>BLSH010160223.1:140015-152528 GCA_018402905.1 Glandirana rugosa
GCCAAAAACTAGAGGGGTGGGCAAACAACAACAACAACTGTACCCAACAGAACCCTCTCAGGGAGCGCCAGATGCACTCACACCGCTGCTCGCAAAACTTTGCGGCCAAAAGCAGCATCCGCAGATGCCGACACATCAACTTTGTAAAACTTAGTAAACGTGTGCACTGAGGCCCAAGTGGCCGCCTTGCACACCTGAGACACCGAAGCCTGGTGCCTGAACGCCCAGGAGGTGCTGACCGACCTGGTGGAATGAGCCGTGACCGGAAAAGGGGGAACCTTGCCCCGAAGCTCATACGCATGGGTCACGGTCTGTCTAATCCAACGGGAAATGGTAGCCGATGAGGCTGCCGAACCCTGTTTGGAGCCCCCGGGTAACACAAACGAGTCAGACTTCTGAAAGGAAGCTGTAGCACTCAAATAAACCCGCAGGGCCATCACCACATCCAAAGAGTGTAACTCAAATTCCTTAGGATGTTTAGGGTGAGGACATAATGAAGGAAGGATAATATCCTCATTCAAATGAAAAGAAGAGACCACCTTCGGAAGGAAAGAAGGTGGAAGTCGCAACACCGCCTTGTCATTATGAAGGATCAAGTAGAAGGCAACCTTCTGCGACAAAAGGGGACAAGGGAATGTCCCTAATCTTCTCATACGGTGGTTTCTGTATAACAGAGAGCACCAGATTCAAATCCCAGGGCGCCAGAGGCGGCCTAAACTGGGGAGCCACATGACGTACACCCTGTACAAATGTGCGGATCAGGGAATGGGAAGCCAAAGGTCTCTGAAAAAGGACCGCTAAGGCCGAAATCTGGCCCTTGAGCGTACTCAATGCCAGGCTCTTGTCCAGGCCCTGTTGCAGAAAAGTCAACACCCTGGACACCAAATAAGAGCGAGGGTTCCAACCCCCCGCTTCGCACCATGCAATATAGGCTTTCCAGGTCCTGTGATAAATTTTGCGCAAAGTGCACTTACGTGCCTTAAGTATAGTAGGGATTACAGAGTCAGCGACTCCTGGATCCCTCAATACCTGGTCCTCAATAGCCAAGCCATCAAAGCCAGCGAGGGTAAAGCAGGGTGCAAGATGGGACCTTGAGACAGCAGGTCTTCGCGAAGCGGAAGCCGCCAAGGGGCGTCCGCCACCATCCGAACCAGATCGGCGTACCAAGTGCGCCGAGGCCAATCGGGAGCGACCAGGATCGTCGGAACCTGAGGCAACAGCTTCAGGGGAGGGAAGAGGTATATTAACCGGTACCGACCCCAAGGAGCCACCAGCACGTCCTTGGCGACCGCCAACGGATCTCTTGTTCTGCACACGAAGGTCTCGACCTTGTGATTGAACCTGGATGCCATGAGGTCTACCTCTGGTGTGCCCCACTTGCAGCAAATCTGGTGAAAACACCTCCCGATGCAGGGACCATTCCCCCTGGTCCAGTGTCTGGCGACTGAGAAAGTCCGCCTGCCAGTTCTCCACTCCCGGAATGTAAATTGCGGAGAGCGTCGGGACATGTTGTTCCGCCCAGCAGACAGCAGAGAATCAGAGCAGCCTCTGCAGCTGCCGCGGAACTCCTTGTCCCTCCTTGATGGTTCACATACACCACAGCTGTGGCATTGTCCGACTGAACCCGGACAGGGAGGCCATGCAGCCTAGTCGACCAATGGGACAAGCAAAGCCTGATCGCTCTCAGTTCCAACACATTTATCGGAAGTCAAGCTTCCTGATCTGACCAACGGCCCTGAGCAGACAACTGACCCAACACCCCTCCCCAGCCCGTCAGGCTGGCATCCGTCGTTACAATCGACCAGTTGAGGGGAAGAAAAGACTTTCCCAGAGTCAGTGCTGGAGCCTGGAGCCACCAAGTCAGTGATCCCCTGGTCTGGTGGTCCAAACGGATCAGTCTGTCCAGAGAAAGGGGAGATTTGTCCCACCTTGACAGAATCTCCTTCTGCAGGAGCCGAGTGTAACTCTGGGCGTAAGGTATCGCCTCGAAGGACGAAACCATGAGTCCCAACACCCGCATGCAGAACCTTAGGGAGGAGCTCCGGCGCGACAGTAAGGTCCGAACCGCCACTTGCAGCCCCAATAGCTTGTTGGGAGGCAAGAACACCTTCGCCTGCACCGTGTCTAGAATCAGACCGAGGTATTCCAGGCGACATTAGGGGGGCTAGCGAAGACTTTTGCAGGTTGATGAGCCAACCGAAGTCCCTTAGTGTAGAAGCCGTGATTCTCACGTCCTCCTCCAAGAACACTACCGACTCCGCCCTCAGGAGCAGGTCGTCGAGGTACGCTACCACTGCGATACCTCTCTGTCTTAGCAGAGCTAGGACCGGTGCAAACACCTTGGTGAACACCCTGGGAGCCAAGGCCAGACCGAACGGTAGGGCCACAAACTGGTAGTGCAGGTCTCCCACTGCGAAACGCAGAAAACGCTGGTGTTTTTGGCAGATGGGAACGTGCAGATAGGCATCCCTGATGTCCAGGGATGCCAAGAATTCCCCTTGATGCAGGGCAGCAACGACCAAGCGAATGGACTCCATCTTGAACTTCTGTGCTTTGACAAAGCAGTTCAGAGCTTTGAGATCCAGAATTGGCCTGACGCCGCCCTTTTAGGGCACCACAAAGAGGTTTGAGTAAAAACCGCAGAACCTCTCCTCCAGTGGAACTGGCACCACGACGCCCATGTCCGCGAGGGACTGGACCGTGCTTAACAGTTCCTCCAGACGCCCCTGCGTAAGTCTTAGATTTGAGGGAAAGAACCTGTCTGGGGGCAGAGCTTTGAACTCTATCCGGTAACCGGTGGACATCACATCCAAGACCCACCGATCGGAGATGTGAGCTGTCCAGCAGTCCGCAAACTCCAATAACCGGCCCCCCACCCGAGATATGGGCGGGGGCAACCCGTCACGCTGAGGAAGGCTTATCCTCCGCTTTCCCGGGCTTTCATTGCCAGGTTCTCTTACCAGACCCAGCCGGGGCCTTACCGGACTTGGAACCCGCCCCGGCTGTACCTGAGGCACGAAAAAAACTTTTTCTGCGCAGGAAAAGAGGGACCCTGACGCCGGCGAAATTCCCGCCGTTTGGGGACCTCCTAAAAGAGACTCTTTCCCCCCCCCCCTGAAATCCTTAATGATTTCGTCCAGCTGTGGTCCAAACAAACGACCCCCTGGAAGGGAAGGTCAGTGAGGCGTTTCTTAGACGCCTGATCACCCGACCAAGACCTCAGCCACAACACCCGTCTGATGATTATGGCAAAAGCTGAAATTTTGGACATCATGGACATGATGTCCAGCAGAGAGTCGCAGAGATAATGGAGGCCTTCCACCGCGTGTTGCACCTTATGCAACTCATTCCTTGCACAATTGCAACGCCAATTTTTGCACACTGAGGAGAGGCACTCAAAAAGGGACTGCGCTGACATTGCTGAGGCCAGAGCTGGCCGCATAGCAAAACCTGCTACCTGAAAAATAGCCTTAGACACCATTTCCGTGCGACGATCCGCCGCGTCCTTAAAAGAGGGCGAACCCTCCACAGGAAGGGTGGTAGCCATATTTAGATGGGCCACCGGTGGGTCCACCGAAGGGGAAACCCACCGCTTAAGGAAAGCATCCTCAAAGGGATAGCGCACTGCAAAACGCTTAGGCAAAGTGAAGGTATTTTTGGGGGAACCCCATTCCTTAAAAACAGCCCGTTCAAAAAATTGATCATAGGGAAAAGCCCTAGGGGACTTAGGAGGCCTCATAGACCAACAGACATAAGTGGAAGTCTGCGCCTCCTCAGACTGAGCAATGCACAGAGTCTGGCGAATGTCAGTAATTAGCGCCGCTACAATTGCCTTGTCGCGCACCACTGAGGCCCCCTGGTCCTCCTCAGTATCTGAGAGGACCAATTCGCCCTCAGAGTTCCACGGGGGTCCCCGTGACAACCGAGGCGACTTCATGATCAGAATCCTCGCCTGAGGAGACATTGGGGGCCAAGCGCTTAGCGGGGGGCTCAGGGGCCGGAGCAGTAACCTTAGGAATGAATTCCACAAAAAGAGCCCGCAAAAGGTCCAAAGTGACCGCAGGGGCTTGTGCGGAGCGCTGCTCTGCCGGCTCAAAATCAGAGGGCGCTGCAGGGTCCATAGCCGCAGCGTCGCCGTCCCCAGACATAGGCCTGAATGGGACGCCCCCCCCCCACGTAGTCACCACCACCACCTGAAACCAACCAGGGAGCCTGGGAGGACAAGCCCACTGATACTAACAGCCCACGGAGCCAGCTAAACCTGCTGCTTCTATCCCTGTAGCCTGTCAGCGCTGTGAGAGAAAAAAGCGCGCCTGGGGACTGTACCACACGTGCAGTTGCCGCTCGCAGTTACATAGGGCGCAATACTACAAACCGCCACCGGGGAGAAAATGGCGCCCGCGCAACACGAGCCAACCGCCGCAAAATGGCGGCGGGGCTAAACTGCAATCCGAACGAACGTTCCCAGCGGGAACTAATTTTCCCAGCGGGAACGAACTTTCCCAGCGGGAACACCGGCACAGGCCCAGGGCCCCTTGAATCACAAGCGCGACGCCGCGCAAACGCGGCAGGCCAGGGGGGCAACCCAATTACTAGGTGCACCCCTGACAGGGAAAAAGCTACCGCTAAATTTTAACTGCCCCGGATGCCGCCCCGCACGCCCTAAGGCGGGGGAGGGGTCCACTCACCAGTCCGACAGGCGTTGCGGGTAGCCACCCGAAGCAGACTTTCCTCCCTTGTCCCGGGAAGGATTGCTGCTGGTCAAGGCCACTGGAAAGGCAAAAGCCAGACACTGGTCCCATGTGGCAACAGCCACAGGCCGCCCGCACGGAACGGGCCCTGAGCGACGCAGCCCTGTCAGTTTAGGGTAGGTCGCCAGTAGGTGGCCGGGCAGGGCAAAGCTTTGGATTTGTAATATCCGCTCTATGCCAAGGCCGGCTACTTGATAGAAGTCTTCATCTTTTTCATAGAGAAAATAAAAGCATAAAAACACAGGTCCCATAAGGGAACCCAGTCAACTCCTTTGCACTAGGCAAACAAAACTGAATGCTATTGGCCAGCAGGGTGTTTTATAGGCTCAGGTGAGGACGGCCCCCATGGGAGGGGCCAGCCTATCCCTGATGCTTTTGCATCTGTTTTGCCTAGTCACTCCTGATAGGACGACATAAAACCCACGTGTCATTTAAAAAGAGCTGCGTCTGTCAGTGAACGTAAGAGAAAATTTAGTTTCATCAAGGTGTCTTTGAACAAATAGAAGATGAGCTTGCCAGAGTAGAAAATCCTGACGACCTTAAGGCTGGGTTCACACCATAACATGGAGCGGCTCACAGCAGGATTCCAGTGTGTTCCCATTCACAGTTTCAGGTCCAATTTGAGACTGAATTTTTGACTGAATTCAGACCTGATATTGGCCAGAAGACTCACTGGACTCCTGTGCAATTTGCACCAGAGCTATCTCCATAGAGAGCCGGTCACAATCTCCTGACATGCGAATTGGATGCGGAGAAACCAGCATTCAATTTGCAATAGTGTGAACCCAGCCTGAGGCTTTTATTAAATTATGTATTCAAATGGATCAAAGACTTACTGAAAGGAGAGACTGGGAATTTTAGGCAGCAGTGGTGTCATGCGTTTTTCTACTACTCAGTATACTCTTAAGGATCCAAGAGTTCTTCAAGATTCTGACACTTCTGAACCTATGCCAGTGGATGCTTTCAAATGATCTATTACCACTCAGGAGAAAGAAAGATGAAGTTTAGAGAACTTATGTCTTTATTGTGGAGAATCTGGACATTACACAGCTAAATTTGTCACCCCTATAAAGCTTATTGTTGAAAGTGGTGAAATACCTTGCTCTGCTATGCTGGACTCAGGGGTCGGGGGAAACTTCATGGACATTGAATTTGCCTGAAAATGATAACAAAGAAGAAATAAAGTTGCCCCTATTGATATGGAAACTGTGGATGGCTCACCGTTGTCTTCTGGCCCGGTTACCCACGAGACCGTCCCATTTGAACACCTATTTGAGACTGACTATCACAAGACTATCAGCTTTTAGCTGATCACATCGCCCAAGTTCCCTATGATCCTGTGAATTTCTCGGTTCTCTAGCCATAATCCCTCCATCAACTGGGAGACACGTTCTTTAACTTTTACATCTGACCATTGCAAAGAATCTTATCAAGTAAGCCCTCCAGTAACTCAGGATTCACAAGCAGTTATAATTACGCAGTCATACGAAAAGCTGCCTCCACAATATTTTGAGTTTTGAGATGTTTGTGATAAAAAGAATGCCGATTGGCTGCCTCCTCATCGCTCTTATGATTGTCTGATTGAATTTCTTCCAGGTGCAGAAATGCCCTGTGGTCACCTTTATTCTTTATCACAACCTTAAGCATTTGCTATAGGATGAGATGTCGCAGTGGTGGGATATTGTGTCTCTACATAAATATTCGGATGTCAAAAGGGCACCTAGAGGCCTTAGATTGACCAAAAGGTGCAGTTTTCTGGATAATAATTTAAGGCATTAATGCTATTATATGTGTATTCCAGGGAAAGCAGCAGGAAGTGGATGGGCCTCAAATCCGAACATGAAAGGAAGGTATCTCACATCTGTTCCCAGATCAAGGCCACCAAGGATGAGCTTAATCCCTTCACACATCTGGCTGCATTTTCCCATTTTCTGCATAACCGTATCTATGACCAAATTATTGAATTTGAAGCTGATCTCATTAGCAAAAAATCAGGAAAATTTGGAAGGGATAGGGAAGATTATCTGCACAGCCATGAGCACTGGTGGAAAAGGGAGGGACATCCCAGGGATCCAGGCCGGCAGGCTCCTATGGCTGAGCCGGCGCTCCCCCGGCTCCCAATAGCACTAGGGATCCTTCCACCTATCATCCTAGATGATCCATCCCAGGCCATCTACCCGAGTTCCTGGCCCTTCATCTTCCAGGAATTGTTATGGGTCCCATCGGCCCAAAGGAAAACAGTTCAAAAATAGCAAATACAATAGGAGGCCCAAACATCCAGCACCTGCTGGCAGTGTTACACCAGGGGTTTCCGAGGCACTGGCTGTTACTTTCACAGATCTTCCCTGCCACAGTGGTGAGGGTAGAGGACCCAGACCATCATCCCATGTATCAGCAGCGTTGCCTAACATGTATCTGGTCCATCAGTCCCCAACATGTGTCACGGATCATGATTTGGCCTTCCCCACGTCTCCGGGGGACACATTGGGGGTTAACATGCCCAGTTCTTTTCCTGATCCCATATCTTCTATGGGCACCTCTGCACCACCCTCTTCCCCTTCTTTTTTGTTGAAGGTCACACCCAGAGGGGGGGTAAACTGGAGAAAAAGGTCAGTAGAAAAACCAGGTGACTAAAGCGGGAGGAAACAAATTCAAACAAAGGAAAAAAGTACTATCCGAATGTGATACTATTAAAATCTACAATCTATCCCCAGTAACTTTCAGAGAAGCGGAGCTTGCCCTGCTTCGCAAAGGTCTCAACTTCGCCCCATCCAATCCCCGTGACCTATTTGAACTGTTCGTGGACCTAAATAGATTTACACGTAACCTTACCCTCAAGCGGTATTTTTCCATTAAAAAAAAAAAGAGACTGAGTGAATCCACAGATCCACAAGAATCTGTGGATCCCCATCAGGACCTAGACATGTTACAAATAATGGAAGAGCTGTGGTCTGAGGGTACCCAGGATACTGAGTTGCCCATGATGGAATTTACATCTAGCATTGGCTGTCTAGTTCCAGTAGTTGGGCAGTTCTGCTGGCTTCAAAGGACCTGTATTCATCTGTTGGATTATGAGGAGCAGAGCGACCCATTGAATAAGACATTTTTGGAGAAAGGGTATGATCAGGCTACTATAGATAATGCATACATGAAGTATCGTCAGACGTATACAAAAGCAGCTGTTGATAAATGTCATCATGAGGCCAAATGTCCCGTCAAGGGCAGGGAGGTTTCGGTCAGGGAGAGTAATTCCAACAACTATTCAGACATCACTTTCAGCACCCGGTTCAACAGTAAAGCCTTTCCCAAACCAAACGCATCATAGAGAAATACTGGGGTATTCTCCGTGACCCTTGCCTCATCAATGTGATCCTCTGAGTGTCCGAATGTCATATTTTATAGACCTAAAGATTTTAGGGGTTACATTGCACCTAGCAGAGTCCGCACACAGAAAACAACATTAGGTTGCAACTGGAGCAGTTTATTTGATCAAAAGGGCAGCTATAAGTGCAGGGTCCACAAGTGTGAAGCATGCAAATTCATGTGGCATAGGAAGAAAGATGTTACAAGTAGTGATGGTCAGACACACATCATCCGACAATTTATCAACTGTGGATCACAATCTGTGGTCTACTGTCTGATATGTCCCTGTGGTTTGCTCTATGTTGGTTTGGACAATACATACCCTGCACACACGTTTTGGCGAACATAAAAAGTGTTTGACAAACATTCAGCACCTCTCGACTTTTTAGAGAAACATAATAAAAAATCTTTATGGTCTTAGGCTGTTTGGGCTATAAACCATCGGTTTAAGAAACTATGTAAGAGAGAGACATTCTGGATACACCAGCTAGGGACTTTGACACATAGGGGCCTGAACGTAGCATTAGACATTCAGACCATTATGTAACGCAATATATGTGGCACGCCGGTTTCAGCTCTATCTTGGTTTTCATGCCCATTTTTGTCAATATTGGTGCATTACCTAATTGAATGCGTCCTGATTTAGCATTGTGCTCCCTTCATTTCTAGTTTTGTTTTTTGCTTAAGGATTCAGCCAGCAAAGTATGTCCACCCCTATTGGTCCAGCTCTAGTTGGGGTCCATTATCTTTTTAGTATTATCTTTTTGGGTATACTCCCAGTGCACTGGTGTTGTTTTCAACACTACTGACTGTGCAGGCATACCAAGATTGGTACCAAATTTTATGTACCACCTAGGGTCACCCGTTTCTGTGGATTGTTGGAAGTGAATGAGTCTGTTGTAATTTTCCTCTTTTATTTTTTTTTGTATTTTTATTGTTGTTTTTCTTTAAACCTCACCATACAGCTAAATGTGTCTATTTTCAGAATTCCAATTTCATTAGTATCATTATTGCAGTAATCTTTGCAGGCATTTACATTTTTAATACTTTGTCCCAATGTTTTTATGTAGCTCAATTGGAAGTAGTACTCGTTGTATTGTTATAGTAAGGATTGAGACCCTTGATATATAAATACATATGTGTGGTTACATCCATGCTCTTAGGCACACAAATATATATTTTGTTTTTAATCATTATTTTTAACTATAGATGTACTAACTATATATTCATGTTGATTAAATGTGCATTCTTTGTAAACCACAATTATGTATTACACAGTTATGCACATGTATTGGAGAAATTGTATTTTTATTTGTATTTCATATCATCTTCATTCTCATTTTCACAATTATCTTTATCCAATGCTGCATCCTTATGTCTCAGCATTTGGTTCACACTTTTCTAAATCATGATTTTAATCCCATCACTATTGCGGTCCTTTGCTCTGACACTGCACGACTTGCGTCCTAGTAACAAGGAACACTAAGGAGAGAGGAGAGACAGTTTGGGAGAACGCATTATGGGGTGGATCCTGGCCTTATATGTGGACCCTCAAGCAAGGGTAAAGGTTAACGGTACACTATCTGAATATTTTAATATAAGAAATGGGGCCAGACAGGGGTGCCCTCTATCACCCCCTGGTATTTGCAATGGTGCTGGAACCATTTCTTAACCACTTGCCGACTGCCAACCGCAGGTTGACGGCGACAAAGTGGCTCGATAACGCAAACCGCCGTCATACGACGGCGGCTGCGAGATTGCGCACTGTGAGCGCGCGCGCACCGCCCGCACGCCCACTGTGTTTGGGGAGGGCCAGGGAGCGGGTGCGGCGGACTCGATCGCCGCCGGCTACCCGCAATCCCCCCCCCGCACTGAAAGAACGGAGGTCTGTGTAAGTAAACACGGACCTCCGTTCTGTGAGAAGGGGAAGGGCTGTGATCACAGCCTTCCTCTACATGGAAGCTGTGATCACTTCCCTTCCCCTGCTAGGGCAGCCCAAACACAGTTAGAACACGCCCAGGGAACACAGTTAACCCTTAGAGCGCCCCCTGCAGGTTAACCTCTTCACTGCCAATGGCATTTACACAGTAATCAGTGCATTTTTATAGCACCGATCGCTGTACATGTCACCGACATGTCTGCCCCGATATCGCAGTACCGCTAAAAATCGCAGATCGCCGCCATTACTAGTAAAAAAAAAATAAAAACCCCAAAAATGAATTTTCATCATACCAATCAATAAACGCCGATTGCGATTTTTTTTATCACAAATATGACGAAGAATATAAATCGGCCAAAACCAATGAAAAAAAAAGTTTTTTTGTATTTTTTTTTTTGGATTTGTATTTTAGCAAAAAGTAAGAAATTTGGTTTTTTTTGCAAAATTGTCTCTCTTCTTTTGTTTATAGCGGCTATCAGAATGACGCAGTGATGATCAAATACCACCAAAAGAAAGCTCTATTTGTGGGAAAAAAAGGACGCAAATTTTGTTTGGGTACAACATTGCGCGACCGCGCAATTGTCAGTTAAAGCGACGCAGCGCCGAATCGCAAAAAGTGCTCCGGTCCTAAAGCGTGAAATCCTTCCGGGGCTGAAGTGGTTAATAAAGTCCGGATGAATTTAGAGATCGTAGGGATCAAAATTGGGTCAGAGGAGCATGAGGTCTCAGCCTATGCTGATGACCTTTTGTTCTATCTTTTGTCCCCTAGAATAATGTTGCCAGTATTGATGACAGGGGTAAATAGGTTCGGTGGCTTATCTAATTTTAAAATCAATTTTGGGAAGTCTTTGCTTCTTCCCATACATGTGCCCGCAGAGGAAGCATCTTTGCTAAAGCAATCATTTCCTTTCATATAGGGAACAGATTCTTTACCAAATTTGGGAATACATATTACTCCAGACATTAAATTATTATACGATCTCAACTACAACATAACAGGGAATATACAGGGATGGAGAAATAAGATATTGACTTGGTTTGGAAGAGTGAACGCACTTAAGATGATTATACTACCAACAATAATTTATATATTACAGACAGTGCCTATCGCGCTCCCACAGAAGTTTTTTAAACAGATAAGGAAGATATTCCTTTAATTTGTTTGGAAGGATAGACGTCCGAGAATAGCATACGACCTGTTGCGCAGGAGTAGAGGGGCAGGGGGAATGGGGCTCCCAGATATTGCCTTATAATATAAAGCTATGTCACTGGTGTGTATAATAGATTGGTGTCGGGACTCCCCAAGTAAATGGTGGGTAATGCTGAAGAAACAATGGCCTGGAGGAACTTAGCAGGGGCTCCTTGGATCCCAACAGCGTCTAGAGGCTTGACAGAATGGATATCACCTTTATCACGAAATACTCTAGCGGTATGGGATTGATTGAAGAAGTCAGGCCTATATGCCCCACAAACATCGCCGCTGGCACCACTGGGAGGATTAGCGTGGTTTTTGCCAGGAGAATTAAAGGGTTTTTTGGGGACATGGGGGCATATGGAAATAATACATGGGCAAGATTTGCTCCCCGGGGTACTTTATTAACCCTGACAGATCTGGAGCAGACATTCAGAAATATACAGTTGATGAGTTGGAGATATCGCCAAATGGTAGATTTTTATAATAAATTAAGGCCTCGAGTGAGACCGGCGGAATCACTGACCACACTCGAGGCGATATGCGCTGGATCTGAGGAGTGCAAGCATCCTTTATCCCAGATGTACAGATTGATCCTCAGCGCACAGGGTATATCAACTCCCTATTAAATAAAAGAATGGGAAAGGGAACTGCATCATATTTTTTCACCTCTGGAAATCAAGAAACTGATTAATTCTACACACGCTACCTCCAGAAGTTCACAGACACATAAAATTTTTTAGTTAGATGGTACCTAACACTGGTAAAGATAGTACAGATGCATCTGACCAATGAGGATAGATGCTGGAGAGGCTGTAAACAAAGGGGTACATACCTTCATTTATGGTGGTCTTGCCCAAGGATTAACCACTTCCTTACCCGGCACTTAAACCCCCCTCCTGCCCAGACCAATTTTTGGCTTTCAGCACTGTCGCATTTTGAATGACAATTGCGCGGTCGTGCGACGTTGTACCCAAATAAAATTTGCGTCCTTTTTTTCCCACAAATAGAGCTTTCTTTTGGTGGTATTTGATCCCCTCTGCGCCATTTCTGATCGCCGCTATAAACAAAAAATGAGCGACAATTTTGCAAAAAAGAACAATATTTTTTACTTTTTGCTAAAGTACAAATCCATTAAAAAAATTATTCATCAGTTTGGGCCGATATATATTCTTCTACATATTTTTGGTAAAAAAAAAAAATCGCAATCGGCGTATATTGATTGGTTTGCGCAAAAGTTATCGCGTCTACAAACTGGGAATTGATTT
>BLSH010160223.1:153534-164427 GCA_018402905.1 Glandirana rugosa
TGAGAAATCGGGTTTAAGGATAATTGACACGGTGTAGAGTCGTGCTTGGTTTTTTTTTTTTCTTCACTTGAGGTTTTGATTGCTGAGATGTGGCACAGTTAATAGGAATTTGGGCTAAAGAGTAAAAGAGTATTATTTTCACAGGTAAGAATAGGTGGAATAGTTTGTTTTTTTTCTTCTCATTAAAGATGTGAGTGTAGGGGTTGAATGCGGAGGGGTTGGGGGGGGGGTGGGTGGGAGCGACGGAGGGCCTTCCCCAGGAAGAAAAAAGTAAGGAGGGGATAGTTCAATCTTACCACTACACCTCTCTATATTAGCCAATCTTATTATTACACGCCCTATACTACCCAATCTTTCCAATCTTACTATTATACCTCCCTATACTACTTAATCTTATCATTACATCTCCTTATATAATCCAAACTTATCATTACACATCCATATACTATCCGATCTTATCACTACGCCTCCCTATGCTATGCTAGAAAAAAGGGAGGGAAAATCTTTCCCCCGTCCCCCCCCCCTTTTTTTTTTTTTTTATGTATGATGAAGGTACTGCAGGTATGTGTCTTGGGATGAAGGGCATCAATATGTAATGATGTGAGTGGGGTAATTGATATATATGTATGTATTTTTAGAAAGTATGTAAAATGAGAAATTTGTAAACTTGTTCGTTTTTTTGTTATGGAAAATTTAATCAAGATTATTAATATAAAAAAGAGGAGAGACAGTTAAAAATTTGCCCAAGAATTCCCTTAACTTTTGAGTGATATTTCATTTAAAAATTATTTTATTCCTTTTTTTTTTTTAATTTTTTTTATATAATTTATGATTTTTGTAAAAAAAAAAAAAAAATTTTCCATGATTAAAAATAACCCCTCTTTTTCTTGTTGTTACGATTCCTCTACCTGGCGATACAGTCAGAGACCTCCAAGGACCGGAGGTGATGTCATTGGCTGCATCCGCCAAGGGCCGAAGATGACATCATTGGCTGCATCCGGCGGCATCGGGGAGGACACTCTGGCACCGGGCCTCTGTTTCCCATGCATTGGGCGGATGGATCGGTGCATCCATTCCTGGCGCTTCACTGACCACATCTCATTGGGAGTGTCCTGGTCAGGGCCCGATGGCGGATGACATGGACTCACAATCTGTGTCCATAGGTGCCTCTAGCTTCTTATGGAGCACTGGTTTACATTCCAGTGGCCATTGTTTTCCCTGCAACTTTTCTCCCAGCAGTCATGATGACAACACAGGGTGAGCGGTCATCCCCTTATTATTATTAGCATTCCTACTAGCATTAGTACCTCAATGACAGTGGACCTGGGTGGTCTCACATACATATTATACTACCATAATACAATGTTTGGCCTCTCTATGCCCAATATAATATGACTTATACACATTTTTGCTATATATATATATATATATACATACTGTATATACATTTCCCTCCCCAACCCTCTCTCCTTTCTCTCCAGACCCCCTCCCGCCCCTCTGGGGGAGTGGGCTTTCTTGATTTTGATGTTCATATATAAATAGCTTGTCTTGTGGTTTCCAGAGCAGCCAAGCTCTGAGGAAGAGGGTGCTCCCCGAAACGCGTCAGCTGTACACTTCACTGATGCTTACGGCATTTGTTGTCCACACTGCATGACATTGTGTGGCCTGTTGCAACTTTGTGAGTATCCATTTTTATATGCTTTTACAATTAATAACATTCGGTAATGCACTAGGTGCGTGCACCTTCTTGTCCCTTTGGTTTTTGTATTTCAATATGTGCCTTGAAAGGAGGAACCCTATCCTTTAGACCACAGGCTCGATTGATAACTTGTCTAATCCACCCAGCAAATGGGAGTGTGAGAAGCAGTTAGCAGAGAGAATCGGATTACCTAGAAGTGGTTGCAGTCGAGAGGTAGCCCCTCACAGGATAATCCACTTCAAGACAGTGGAGAGAAATTTCTTTGGGTTGTTTCAAAGCAGGACATAGGAAGTGAAGGAAAATGTCCTGGCTAACTTGGAAGGAAAAAAGGCCCAAGACAACCTTGTCCTTATGTATAACACTACCAAGCTTTTTACAGGATAAGGTCTCAAACTCAAAGACCCTCTGCCCAGAGGTGAGAGCAACAAGAAAAGCCACCCTGCAGGTGAGGTCAGATAAGGGAATATCCATGATAATTACTAAGGACAACCTCTGAAATAACCAAGTTTTGGTCTTACAGAGTTACATGGGGAGAGATGTATCACTCTGCATAAATGCATTGCCCTAAAATGAGAGGCCAATGGTCCCTGAAACAGAAATGCCAAGGCCAGATGCTAGTGCAAACCAAATTCGAGGTTGGACAGGCAGCATTTCCTTGGTTGAAACCTCCTAGTCTTGCACCATGCAAAATAGGCTTTCCATGTACGAAGGTAGAAACAAACTTCCTAGCATTCAAGAGGATAGTGATGACCCATGTGTGATAGGCCCCTGTCCCTTAGGACATTCTACTGCCAAGCCATTAAAGCCAGCAATCAAGAAGCAGTATGGTGGACCAGCTCTTGAGTACCACATCTCCTGGGCCAGTTTGGTGTTATGAAACTACCTAAAATTACTTCCATACCACTTCTGCAAAGCAGGGGAGGAAGAAGCTAGAACCCTCCATCTGTGGTACAAGGGTATTGGAACACCTCTAGATGGTAAGCCCATTCCCATGGATCCAGATGCTGAGGACTGAGAAAATTTGCCAGCCAATTCTCCACACCTGGGATGTGGACAACCGGTATGCCAGTAATGTGCAGCTCTGCTCCAGAGATGATTAAGTCTGCCATCTACTAAGTGACAAGATTTCTGGTGCCTCCCCGATGGCCGTTGTATACAATGTCTGTGGCATTGTCAGACTGGTTTCTTGTCAGGAGAGCTTGCAACCAAGGGATCTGGCATTGAAGGGATAACTGAATCTCACTGAGTTCCAGTGCCTTGGGGGCCATGGACGCACCAAAGGAAAGGGCAAAAAATTAGCAATGCTGATTTGCCAATGTAAACTGCCGCTTGAGAAAGAGGAAATGAGGAGCTGCTGAACAGTAGCAAGAAGATATACTTGTCTTTGCAGAAAGAGGGGCAAATTTGAGAGCATAATGCAGGGAGGGGGCAGAGTCCAAAACTCCAATTTGTAGTTCCTGAAAATCACACACTAGGTCAAAACATCAACGATTTTGTAGGACCAGAAGACTGAAAGGGCAGACAGATATCCCCTACTCTAACAAGTGGGGGTGCCCCATCACTGAGAAGAGACCTTGGAATATGGCTTGGTGGCTTGGAGGACCAATTAAAGTTTGTTCCAGACTTAGACATGAAGCTGCAGGCCTGAGAGCTACAAAAGGAACTTTTTACCCATGTGAGAGGGGAGTACTTTTACACCCTCTGATCTCCTTGATCACACTGTGTAATTTGATCAAAAAGATGAATATATGTATCCAGGGAGGGACAATACAATTCACCCTCAAAGTGCAGGAAATCAAGGCATTCCGTGACGGCATTTCTACTGACCAGAATCTGAGCCAAGGAATCCTCTGCATATGGACGATAAGAAAGCTCACTCATTCTAGAGATCTGGTGTAGTGTATTTGCCAAACCATTAATGTAGTAGCGTGAGCCACAAGCTGAAGCTCTAGTTGGTGTAAAAGATGGAGCTAGAGTCTCAGACTTTAAGAAATAGCGTTGACGTGAATGAGCCTTAAACGATGAAATAAAAAAGCATCTTTTGCTGCAAAACTCACCTTTAACCACTTCAGCCCCGGAAGGATACAAACTATAAGAATTGATTTATGGCGTTTTTAGGATTTCATTATTTTTACTGGTAATGGCAGCGATCTGCGATTTTTATTAGGATTGCGATATTGCGGCAGACAGATCGGACACTTTTTTGGGGCCATTGACATTTATACAGCAATCAGAGCTAAAAATAGCCACTGATTACTGTATAAATGTCATTGGCAGGGAAGGGGTTAACACTAATTGGGCGATCAAGGGATTAAATGTGTTCCCTAGGTGTGTTATAACTGTGCGGGGGCTGAGCTGGCAGGGACATAACAGATCTCACTGATCTTGATGACAGGGATCAGTAGATCACTGTCATGCCGCCTGACAGAACGGGGAACTGCCGTGCTTAAATCAGCGGTTCCCTGATCTTCCTCTGTAGTAGGTGATTGCGGGTCCCCAGCGGACATAGAGTCCGTCCGACCCGCGGCCACATTAAGACAGCGTGCGGCGGGTATGAGAGCGCACCGGCACGCAACCGCCTGCTAGCTGCGGCTGCACAAATCGCTGTTTATATACGGCAGTTTGCACTACGCTGCCACTCTGCAGCAGTAAATGTACGCGAGCCGCTCGGCAAGCTGTTAAAGTGTCACTAAAGCCAGTAATATGAAAATAGTTCATCTGCCTCCCCCCCTCCGCACACAGTGCCCACAGCTTATAAATCTTCTTTTTACATTAAAATACTGCAATTATATACCTTTTTGGTTGGTCTGTATGCCAGGGTCACATGATAAACTGCAGGGTCTGCAGAGTGCTGAGTGGTCAGGTAGGAGCAGATTTCCACTATAGCCTGTATACAGGCCCACATGTGTGATATCAATTCACGTGACCTGACTAGCTCTGAGAACAAGGAAATGTTCTTTTCAGCAATAGAGACCAAACTGAGCATGTGCAGGAGGACTACCCTCACTGTATTATCTGGCCTTGCCAAGAGAGAAAGTGCAGGAGGGAAGGATCTGTCCATATAGGATCAAAGAGCCTTTTTACGCAATGCAGAGGATTAACCCCTTAAGCTCCACAGTGAGTATAACAATCATGCTATTCTGCACATATAGACAGATTTTACTTTTGTGGGTTTAGTAACACTTTAATTCAAAGCTGCCCCAAGTAGTACTTCTTTTCCACCACTAGCCGTCCTCAGTTTTAAAGGTTAAATGACAGCCAGTATCAATCAACCCATTTCCCGAGAGCCCAGACCAGCATGGACCCTCTGCAAACTGTGACTGGGCAGTGACCCTACGTTCACACTTATGCCTTTTTTGGTGCATTTTGTATAAACGCTCTACAGTCCATTTAACATGGTTTCCTATGGATGTACTTCACATCTGTGAGTTTTGTGGCGCTGCGTTTTTTGGAGAGGGTTAGGGACTTTTTTCCCAGAGCAGGTTGTGTTTTGCATGTAATAGACTTCAATGGAGCCGCACCAAAAACGCAAGTGTTGTGTTTTTGATGCATTCTTTTTTCTTTAACACACTACGCATAGCTGGTTGCTAAGGAGCAGGCCAAGCCCCCGGCTGCTGCTTCCTTAACAAACAATGAGTCATCAGCTGTCAGCAAGGTTCCCCGCTGACAGCTGAATGTAACAAAAAGAATTGCCGGGAAAAATAACAACGCGGGTGCCTTCGGGGTCTGGATTTGGGGGGGGAATTCATACCAGACCTTTATCCGAGCATGCAGCCTGGCAAGGGAGGGGACGAGCAAGCGCCCCCGCTTCCTGAACCACACCAGGCCACATGCCCTCAACATAGGGGGTTTGCTTTTGGTGCGGGGAAGAGGGTGCTTGCTGGTCCGGTCCTTAGCAATCAGCTATACATAGTGTGTTTAACCACTTCAGCCCCGGAAGGATTTACCCCCTTCCTGACCAGAGCACTTTTTGCGATACGGCACTGTGTCGCTTTAATTGACAATTGCGCTGTCATGCGATGCTATACCCACACAAAATTGATGTCCTTTTTTTCCCCACAAATAGAGCTTTCTTTTGGTGGTATTTGATCACCTCTGCGGTTTTTATTTTTTGAGCTATAAACAAAGAAAAGCAACAATTTTGAAAAAAAAAATAAAATTTTTTACTTTTTGCTATAATAAATATCCCAAAAAAAAAAAGTAAAAAAACGAATTTCTTCCTCAGTTTAGGCTAATATGTATTCTTCTACATATTTTTGGTAAAAAATCGCAGTAATAGTATATTGATTGGTTTGCGCAAAAGTTATCGTGTCTACAAAATTTGGGATAAATTTATGGCATTTTTATTATGATTTTTTTTTTTTACTAGTAATAGCGGTGATCTGCGATTTTTAGCGAGACTGCGATATTCTGGTGGACAGATCAGACACTTGACACTTTTTTGGGACCAATGACATTTATACAGTGATCAGAGCTAAAAATAGCCACTGATTACTGTATAAATGTCATTGGCAGGGAAGGGGTTAACATTTGGGGGCAAGCAAGGGTTTAAATGTTCCCTAGGGAGGTGTTTCTAACTGTGCGGGCGCTGGGCTGACAGGGAGTAGAGAAAGATCGCTGTTCCGGATTACTTGGAACAGTAGATCTCTCTCTACTCCCCTGACAGAACGGAGATCTGCCTGTTTACAATGACAGATCTTTGTTCTGTCTCTGTGGAGCGATCAAGGGTAGCTGGCAGACATCGCGGGCGCCGGCCACGCGCATCGGCTGCAGTATTACGTAGCTCTTAAAGCGGCCGATATACAATGATGGCGATTTGCTTAGCCATGCCAACCTGCCACAGTACAACTGCGATGGCTGGTCAGCAAGCGGTTATAGAGAAAAAGAAAACATAAAATGCATGAAAACTGCATGCAAAAACGTGGGTTTAAAAACACAAAATGCATCTGGAAACTGCATCAGCCGCATAGATGTGAACCTAGCCTAAAGGAGACGAAGTGCTATGATGAGCTCATCTCTTTGTCACTCTGCCTTCTTTTACTATTAGCATATGCTTCTTGTCAGTACTAATTTGATCCTCCTGCTATAACTCCCGTTCACGCTTATACTCTGTTGGACTGCAAACAGTGGCGTCTCCACCTTTCATATTTAGGGGGAGGGCACATGGGGGACAGGGACAAAAGTAGGGGGGCCAACTATAAAAATTATATATATATTACACACACACACACACATACACACACAGTGCCTTGAGAAAGTATTCAAACCCCTTGAAATTTTCCACATTTTGTCATGTTACAACCAAAAATGTAAATGCATTTTATTGGGATTTTATGTGATAGGCCAACACAAAGTGGCACATAATTGTGAAGTGAAAGGAAAATGATAAATGTTTTTCAAAATTGGCACCCAGGGCAGATCCTATATCTGGCACACCTCCCTCCCCCAAGCGAAGAGGCAGTGCACCACACGTCAATGTTAAGTGACGTTAGGGTAGTATACTGGCAGGTTAGGGTGCCAGGTTAGGGTGATATAGAGCCAGGTTAGGTGATATACAGTAGCGCCAGGTTAGGGGATATACAGTAGCGCCAGGTTAGGGGATATACAGAAGTGCCAGTTTAGGTGATATACAGTAGTATCAGGTTAGGTGACAGTAGTGCCAGGGTTAGGGGATATAGTACTAGGTTAGGGGATATAGAGTAGTGCCAGGTTAGGGGATACACAGTAGTGTCAGGTTAGGTGATATAGTACCAGGTTAGGTGATATACAGCAGTA
This sequence comes from Glandirana rugosa, assembly GCA_018402905.1. NCBI lineage: Eukaryota > Metazoa > Chordata > Amphibia > Anura > Ranidae > Glandirana > Glandirana rugosa. Next base: position 161,009 of record BLSH010160223.1, read on the forward strand.
CCAGGTTAGGGGATACACAGTAGTGCCAGGTTAGGCGATACCCAGTAGTGCCAGGTTAGGCGATACCCAGTAGTGCCAGGTTAGGCGATACACAGTAGTGCCAGGTTAGGCGATACACAGTAGTGCCAGGTTAGGCGATATACAGTAGTGCCAGGTTAGGCGATACACAGTAGTGCCAGGTTAGGCGATACACAGTAGTGCCAGGTTAGGCGATACACAGTAGTGCCAGGTAAGGAGACATACAGTAGTGCCAGGTTAGGGGATACACAGTAGTGCCAGGTTAGGGGATACACAGTAGTGCCAGGTTAGGTGATACACAGTAGTGCCAGGTTAGGGGATATACAGTAGTGCCAGGTTAGGGGATATACAGTAGTGCCAAGTTAGGGGATATACAGTAGTGCCAAGTTAGGGGATATACAGTAGTGCCAAGTTAGGGGATATACAGTAGTGCCAAGTTAGGGGATATACAGTAGTGCCATGTTAGGCTGTCCCTGCTGCTGGCTGCAGAACCTCCTTCTCCCCGTCCTTGAAGTAAACAAAGAAAAAAACTCACATGCTGAGATATGTTTCTGGCTTCTTCTTCTTCCTGAAATTGAAGTCAAAATGTGGCGGGAGGGAAAGAAGTAGGGGCTGCAGCATGGACAAAGCATTATTGGCTAACAACACTGAGATGAGATGCAAATGCCCCCCTCTCTTTGATGGTCGGGAGTCGGGATACTGAAACAATATCATACAGCCCTGCATCTGCTGTGTGCCCTTCTCCACACATTACAGGTTGGAGATACACAGGAGCAGGCTTAGGGGTGGAAGCGCTGCTGGAGCTGGCTCTGTCTGCTGTCATTATGACAAGCAGGAGACCCGGACTACAAACTGAACAACAGGATAGGGAGGATGATTGGCAATTTCAGAGCGATGTCCTGTGTTTCTCTCCCTCCAGCAGCTGAGAACCTACAGGATAGTTTTGATTGAGGGGCACAGTACAATGTTGGGGGGGTCAAGGCCCCTTCTGGCCCCACCCTAGTGACGCCATTGGCTGCAAAAGCTGATACCAGCTCAAATTCAGGAAACTACACTGCTTACATTAAAAATACAATCATTTTTATTTTTCAGATATGCCCAGATTTCAGTTCAAAATTCAAAAACATGTTAAACCCATTGTTTAAAATTGTCATATTTAACATGGATGCTCAAATAAATATTTAACACATAGACTCTAGTAATATAGTGATATTAACATAGGGCCTATTAAAGAGATATGCAGGGGAACAGCAAAGTCACAGCGTTACACTGTCATTCTTTCATACTGCGTGGGCAAGGATTTTACACAGACCGGCCCCTTACCTCCTCTTTTAGAGTACCCTGATGATGCTCTTGGCTTCTCCTTCTCTGTGTGTGCCCTCATAGAAGCTGTGTGCTATGGGGGCCAGGGCCGGATTAAGAGCATCATGGGCCTGGTGCTGCGAATTCTGGTGCGCCTTTTTATGGAAATAAAATGAAAATGCAATCAATTTTTTGTTAAAACAAATTAAATATTTCATGAGAAGGAAAGGGGGGTGCATGTCATGTAAATTGTAAGGACAGGTAAAGCAAGGAAAGGAGGTTGCCTGTCATGTAACTGGTAAGGAGGATGCATGTTGTGTAATGGGTCAGGTGGATACATGATATTTAACCATTTCCCACCTGGCCTATAACAAAATAAGGGGCGGCAGGCCTTTTGTTGATCCGGGTGGAAGTCATATGACGTCCTCCCAGATGGGATTGGGCTGATGACTGATCAGTGTACCGGATTATTGCCGGTACCATTGTAAATAATGGATGGCTTCCTTTCATGCCATCCATTGTGTACAATTGCGTTGCTAGCTATGATTAGCCAGTGTGATCACATGGTACAGGCAGGGCCAATCGCAGCCCATCTCTACCATGTGATTATCTCTGGACAATCACAGCTAATCAAAACAAAACAAACTGAATGAATGCTTTTCATTCAGTAAAATGCTTGCCTATTGCAATGAAATGCATTGCTATATGCAATCATAATGTGTGAAAGAAAATCAATTCCCCAGAGCAGTAAAATGTTACTATGGCAACATTATATTGTTCTGGTCACTGTGTGTTAAAAAAATTGTAAAAAAAAAAAAATACATTTTTTTTTAAAAAAGTTGAAAAAAATTATTACAATTTTTTTTTCTGTATTGTCACCAGTGTCTTTGATCACTGCCACACCAGTTATATGATGATGCTGTACTGCACTGGTGACAGTATGTAAAAAAAATAAACAATTGTGAATTATTTTTATTTTTAATTTTTTCAGTTTCCAACAAATTCTGACAAAAAAATTACAACTTCAAAAACTCTCCATGCCTCTTACTAAATACCTTGGGCAGTATTTTCCAAAAAGGGGCCATTTGGGGGATATTTTTACTGTCTTGGCGTTTTTGGGTCTCAAGAAATGAGGATTGATCAATTTTTCAGATATATACTATAGTTTGTGGACTCTATAACTTTCACACAGACTAAATTATGTACACTGATTTGGGTTATTTTAATTTTCAATGTAGCAGAATACACTTTGGCCTAAATTGATGAAGAACAATTTTTTGTTTGCAAAATGTTATAACAGAAACAAAGAAAAACGTTTTTTTTTTAATTTTCAGTCTTTTCCTTTTTTCTGTATTTAGCAAACAATAAAAAACCCAGTGGTGATTAAACACCACCAAAAGAAAGCTCTAGTTGTGTGAACAAAATGATAAAAAATTAGTTTGAGTACAGTGTTGCATGACCGTGCAATTGTCATACAAAGTACGACAGCGCTGAAAGCTGAAAATTGGCCTGGGCAAGAAGTGGTAAAAGTGGGCAGTATTAAAGAGGTTAAAGGGTAAGAGCTGGTAGAGAAGGAAAAAAGGGTGTATGTCACGTAAAAAGTAAGGGCTGGTGGAGCAGGAAAAGGAGGATGCATGTCATGTAAAGGGTAAGAGGATGCGTGTTATACAATGGGCCAGGAGGATGCATGGTATTTAAAGGATAAATGCTGGCAGATAAGGGAAAAGGGGGGGGGGGGGGTTGGGGGGGGGGGGGAAAAGGGAATAGACGGTCGTAAATAGGAAATTTATGGTACGTAGGAGGACCGGGTAACATATTGTGCGTAGGAGAATGGGAAATGTACTGTACGTAGGAGGAAAAGGACGAGGTGGTCGGGAATGAAAAATGCACTGTATGTGGGAAAAAAGGAAGAGATGGTCGAGAATGGGAAATTGGAGAAATTATGACGGGTGAAAATGGTGAAGAACGGGTCCGGTTAAAAGTCGAAAGTCGCGACAGCATGAAACATACTGTTAACGTGCCAGTACGTTGTGACATGAGTTTGATTAAAAAATAGTAAAACAAGTGTGTTGATCTCGAAAGAAAACCACCACAAATTA
>BLSH010160223.1:217507-231972 GCA_018402905.1 Glandirana rugosa
GGGGGTTTTGATTAATTTTTTTAATGTTTTCTCTTGTTCGTTTTAGTTAAAGTAAAATAAAACGGTTGTCTTTGTGTTCATACATGTATAAATGACCGTAATTTCACAAATGTTATATATGTGTAAATCGTTTTGTCAATCGTTAACCCAAGTTGCCCTGGACGAGTATCCTCGAATCAGATTTTAACCTGATTTGGAATGTCACCTGTCAATCTTTGTATCTTTTCACTGCCGTCTTTTTCTGACTCATCAGGTAGCTCAGACGGGGAAAATAAATAAAAATTAAAAAAAAAAAAAAAAAAATGTAATTGGAACAACAGACTGATATCTAATAAACACTTTAATGCCAGTAAATATGTACATACTTGTGTTTCTGTTGGCAAAATAAAATGAAATTGATTTTGCTTGTTCTCTTTTGTAATTTTTTTAATTAGTTTTGGGGGGTGGTGGTTTTGGGGAAGTGGATTACCTTCCTCAGGGCCGGTTCACACTGCTGCGGTGTCTGAGATCGGATGTGATTTGCACTGTAGTGCAAATCACATGCGATCTGCGCTATGCAAATTCAGCCATACAGATAGTATGGCTAAATTCGCATCGCATCCTGACCAAACTCGCACAGGACCCTTTTTTTGTTACGCAGCAGAATCAGACCACATGGGTGTTCACATCCATGCAATCCGATTCCTGTCCGAATTTGCAGTTTGCAGTGCGATCTGCAAACTGATTTGGGGGTGTCATTAGCTTTCTATTGACACACCCAGCGGTTTGCATATGGCAGTGTGAACTGTCTGAGTCGCGTGCGATGCGGGAACCCGCAGTGGATTTGCAGGGTTCCCGAATCGCACTAGTGTAAACCAGGACTGATAAGTAATCTTCTCATTTATATTTGCATAGTCCTTACAGATATACATCAGCAGGAAGTATAATGTGGCTGGAAACAGGAAGTGCTGTGTGCCCATGGGCTGCAAGCAATTGTGTGGTGACCCAAATAAATAAATGAACCCCACCCACACCACATATAGCTCCCACATACTGCCCTACATTGATCAAAAATGTAATTTCAACTTGCTTGCGGCTAGAATGTATTGTCCCCCCAATCCATACCAAGCCCTTTGGCTCAGGGATGGATTTTAAGGGGAAGCCCACTCCAAATTTTATTACAAAATAGTGGGGGATCCCCTCCAAACTCCAGACCCTTTCTGAGCATGCAGCCTGGAGGTCAGGACAAGTGAGGGCCTGCCCCCCTCCTGGAACAAACCAGGCCACATGCCTTTAACATGAGGGGGTGTGTGCTTTGGAGTGGGGGGGGCTCTGCGCGCCCCCCCCCCACCCCAAAGCCTCTTGTACCTATGTTGATGGGGACAAGAGCCTCTTCCCGACAACCGTGGTGGTTGGGGGGCTGATCGAAATGTGGAAGCCCCCACTAACAAGGGGGCCACCAGATCATGGCCCCCCCATGTGAATGGGTATTGGGTACATCATACCCATTCACCTAAAAAGTGTAAAAATGGAGATTTTTTTTGTCCCATCTTTTATGTTAAAGTGTCTCGCGATGTACATCCATGGTCAATAGGAATGGTCCCCTGGTTTGAGTCAAAAGTATGTTCGAATCGAACATTGGGGGGTTGCCGAATCCTGAACATTATGGGGTGCTGGTGGGAAATTTGAATGGCCCATAATGCAGTGAAATTGTGGGGGAATACCACCCGCTGATTGGCCAAAGCATGCACATGACCTGTGTGATTTGGCCAATCACAGCATGCTCTGCTGTGAGAGCCATGATTGGCCAAAGGAAGGGTGCCTTTGGCCAATCATTGCTCAGCGGGTCTGAGTCCACACCCACACTATATAAGGCCACTTATACAGCGGCCGAATATAGTGAAAACATTTGCGGAGATATCAAAAGGTTAGGCAGTGGCATGTAGTGTAGGAATGTATATGTACAGTATGATATATAATACACTGCATTCAGTGTATTTATTTATTTCAGTACTTATATAGCGCTGTTGCTTTACATATATATTGTACATTCACATCAGTCCCTACTTACAATCTATGGTCCCTAACGCACATTCATACATATACTGGGGCCAAATTAAACAGGATCTAATTTACCTACCTGCATGTCTTTGGAGTGTGGGAGGAAACCGGAGTACCCGGAGGAATTCCACGCAGACACAGGGAGAGCATGGCAGGTAGTGTTGTGGTTGGGATATGAACCAGTGACCCTTTTGCTCCCAGGTGAGAGTGCTAACCACTACACCACTGCGTAGACTATATACAGTGCATGCACGCTCAGATAAGGGTCTGGCATAGATTTTAAGGGGAACTCCACGCTAAAATTAAACAGAAATTTTGGGTAGGGGTCCCCCGCAAAGTCCGTACCAGGCCCTTCAGGTCTGGTATGGATTTTAAGGGGAACCCCATGCCAAATTTTGTGAAAAATGGCGTTGGGGTCCCCCCCACAATGCAGACCCCAAAGCACCCTCCCCATGTTGAGGGCATGTAGCCTGATAAGGTTCGGAGGCCGCGCACTCACTCGTCCCCACCCCCCCTGCCATGCCAGGGCTGCGTGCTCGGATAAGGGTCTGGTTTAGATTTTGGGGGGACCCCAACACCATTTTTTATACATCTGGTGTGGGGTTCCCCTTAAAATCCATACCAGACCCGAAGGGTCTTTTCAGTGATCTTTATCTATATTGCCAGGAACCAGCGATACATTCCAGCCACAGCCGATTTTAAATGACAATGTTTCCTTTACAAATGTCATTTTGCGGTGGCCTGATTCTAAACATTACAGAGATCCATACTAAGGGGACCCCCCCAAGCATGATATTTAAGCACTTGCCGCCCGCCGCAGCGTGATGGCGGCAAAGTGGTTCATTATCGCAAACCGCCCTCACCTCATGGCAGCTGCGATAACTAGGATTCTGAGTGTGCGCGTGCCGCCGGAGGCACGCTCGTGCGCACACCGTGTTCTGGGTGGGGTCAGGGAGTGGGTAGGGCAGACTCAATCGCCACCGGCTACTCACAAAGGCCCCTCTGCAGTGAAAAAACAGAGGTCCGTGTATGTAAACATGGATCTCCGTTCGGACAGAAGGGGAAGGGCGGTGATCACAGGCTTCCTGTATATTGAAGCCGTGATCACTTCCCTCCCCCTGCCAGCCCAGCCCCCATACCGTTAGAACACCCCATAGGGAACACAGTTAACCCCTTCACTGCCAATGGCATTTCTACAGTAATCAGTGCATTTTTATAGCACTGATCACTGTATAAATGCCAATGGTCCCAAAAACGTATCTAAATGGTCCGACATGTCCGCTGCAATATTGCAGTACAGCTAAAAATCACAGATGGCCGCCATTACTAGTAAAAAAAAAAATTAAAAAATACAACTCCAGAAATTAATTTGCATTATCCCTAAACACGGCAACTTTTGCGCAAACCAATCAATAGACGTCGATTGCGGTTTTTTTAAAACAAAAATATGAGGAAGAATATAAATCAAAATGATTAAATAAAATTATTTTTATTTTTTTAAAATTGGATTTGTATTTTAGCAAAAAGGAAGAAAAACGGGTTATTTTGAAAAGTTGTTGCTCTTTTTTTATTCATAGCGGCAATCAGAAATGACGCAGAGGAGATCAAATATCACCAAAAGAAAGCTCTATTTGTGGGTAAAAAAGGACGCACATTTTGTTTGGGTACAACGTCGCACGACCACGCAATTGTCAGTTAAAGGGACGCAGTGCCAAATCGCAAAAAGTGCTCAGGGCCTAAAGCGTTAATTCCTTCCGGGGCTGAAGTGGTTAAAAGAATATTTTGAGGTTTTTTTTTCACTTTAACCATTATTAAAACCACTGCTCCAGAAAAAAAAAAATTAGAAACATTTTTTTCTATTCAGACATGTCCCCTAGGGCTAAGGCTGTTAAAATTAGAGAGAGGGGGTGGTAATGTTTTTTTTTTTTATGGCAATGAACTTGCATACAAGCATTAAATGGAGGAATTCTGAAACCAGAAGTTCAAACCCAGCTGACATCAAGTGCTTAGAACATGTGATCTGAGAGGCATCTTCACAGGCAAATAGAGGTCGCATGTGAGTAAATTTACTCCAGACTGTGAGAGTTGAAGTTGCAATTGCCTTTAATTGGGAGTTATTTTAAGGCACTGCTGGAGTAGATTTGGGAGGTATAGTAAATCAGGGCCAGTATCTCACAAAAGTGAGCACACCGCTCATATTTTTTACAACACTGAAGAAATGACACTTTGCTACAATGTAAAGTACTGAGTGTACAGCTTGTATAACAGTGTAAATTTGCTATCCCCTCAAAATAACTCAACACACAGCTGTTAATGTCTAGACGGCTGGCAATAAAAGTGAGTACACTCTGTCCAAATTGGGCCCAAAGTGTCAATATTTTGCATGGCCACCATTATTTTCCAGCACTGCCTTAACACTATTGGGCATGGAGTTCACCAAAGCTTCACAGGTTGCCACTGGAGTCCTCTTCCACTCCTCCATGATGACATCACGGAGCTGGTGGATGTCAGAGACCTTGCGCTCCTCCACCTTCCATTTGAGCATGCCCCACAGATGCTCAATAGGATTCAGGTCTGGAGACATGCTTGGCCAGTCCATCACTTTTACCCTCAGCTTCTTTAGCAAGGCAGTGGTTGTCTTAGGGGTGTGTTTGGGGTCCTTATCATGTTGGAATACTGCCCTGTGGCCCAGGCTCCGAAGGGAGGGGATCATGCTCTACTTCAGTATGTCACAGTACATATTGGCATTCATGGTTCTCTCAATGAACTGTAGCTCCCCAGCGCCGGCAGCACTCATGCAGCCCCAGACCATGACACTCCCACCACCATGCTTGACTGTAGGCAAAACACACTTGTCTTTGTACTCCTCACCTAGTTGCCGCCACACATGCTTGACACCATCTGAACCAAATAAGTTTATCTTGGTCTCATCAGACCACAGGACATGGTTCCAGTAATCCATGTCCTATGTCTGCTTGTCTTCAGAAAACTGTTTGCTGGCTTTCTTGTGCATCATCTTTAGAAGAGGCTTCCTTCTGGGACGACAGCCATGCAGACCAATTTGATGCAGTGTGCGGCATATATTCTGAGCACTGACAGGCTGACCCCCCACCCCTACCACCTCTGCAGCAATGCTGGCAGCACTCATACCTCTATTTCCCAAAGACAACCTCTGGATATGATGCTAAGAATCCACTCCTACAGCTGAATGAGGAAGTAAAAATTCTAACCCAATGTTAGAATTCTAAAAAATATAGCAAGCGGAAGACATCAGATATACATGTAAAACTTATGTAGAGAGATTTGTTTCATCCCTGTGTATAATCTGTGGCTGTTCACTTCACTGAGTATAGGAGAGGGTTTACATCCACTTTAGCTGCTCACATTCACTATACTCCATTAAATAACGTTCCAGAGGAATCTATAAAAAGAACTGTACTTTCTCGTCTATCACAAAGGTGTAATTTCAGCAATGTCCAGAGATAAGGTTTTCAGCATCTTTGCTTCAGTCCATTTTACAGCCACCTATCAGATTTTATTGGACCATTAATGCATTTATAGAGTAGGCCCATATTGTAGGTGTGGCTTGCATGTTTATTTAACACTGGATCCATACCAAATCTCTGCAGCCAAGGCCAGAAACACTTGACATGTATTATATCACCTTTACCTCTGCAGCCTTTAATGCATATACTTGAGTAGGGAAATATAATTTCCCTACTCCCTAACCTGCAGCCAATATTCTCCTATATACTGGAGTACCATACCTTGGCAGCCATCTTAGAATAGGCAGAGCAGGGCTATGCTTGCTCATGTACTAGGGTACTGTTTCTAGATGTTACATATAACATAGGTATTCTTAACTGTTTGAGATCACGTCCACTTCAATGTCTGTTATTTTAGATGATAGGGAAGGCAAAAAAATAAGGATAAGGAAATGTAAGGTTATAGCAATTATCTCTGCAAATCTATGGTTTTAACTTGTGGGAGCAGAATACTGTATAAAGTAAAAAAAAAAAAAAAAACTAAGTTGAAACTGTTTTATCAGGACCAGCTATAATATTGCTTGAGATGTCACATTTCCCATTTCCATAATAATTGATTGTTAATTATTGGCCATGGAAGTGACTGGTTGTTTCTTCTAGCATAACATTTTAATTTTGCCCATTAGACACCTTTCACACAGGCACTTTCAGTTTTGATCAGCAGGGAATCTGTTCGCTGAGCCCTTGCTGATCAGTGCAGTGTGGGCGGAAGATAGAGCCCGCTCTGATCTATGGGCGGTTGGGTGTAAACGGACTCCACTGCCTGTTTACACCCAACTGCCCTCTGATCTGATCCATGCACAGATCCCCTTCTGGCAAGTCCATTTACACCCACTGGTATATAGGGTGAATGGACTGTCTGATCAGGTCTGTCTGAAAACTGGCAGGTGGACCTGATCAGAATTGTCATGTCAAAGGGGCCTAAGAGTTGTTTTGTGTATATTAATTTTGCAGTGCATCTATTTGTGTAAAAATAGCCTCCACATAGGATAACTCAGATGGGAGGGAGTCTATTTAGAAAGTTTTTTCTTTCGAGGCAATGCTATTTGGGGAAAAAAAGTTTAACAATCCTTCCCTACTGCCTTTCTTTGCATCCTGGTAGCTGGTTTGTGCAAGCATGATCAAACTATTCCAGCTCATTCGTTTTCTTCTTAAGGCTTTCTCTTTTTTTTTTATTTTCACCTGGTGATCCAACCAGCAAGTGTGTTTTTCAACAGAACAAGCTCTCCTGCAAATGTTGAGACAAACCATTTACCGCTGGCAGGGGTGCTTACCACTGTCTGCTTTTATTTATTCATGTAAAACCTGTATCTCAAAAGAAAAAAACTGTTGTGGTACCTGCTTATATAACTGCAGTGTGAGCTGGAGATTGCTTCAGTTTGTTAGTGTATCTAAATCTGCTAGTACATCTAACACTCCCTTCCCTCCAGACTGACAATGCTGCTCTCCAAAGGTGTCCCTGTGCTCCATCATCCAGAGTGGGGGGAAATGTAATATACCAGGTGTGTTACTGGCCAAATCACCAGGTGAAAATGGAGAACCAAAAACCCTAAAAAAAAGAAAAAAAAAGAAAGAAAACTAATGCAGCCACACAAAGGATTGGTAAGCTGCAAAACATTACATTTTGGGTGTAAAACCGCTTTAAACCATTCCAATTCTTAGCAAAGGCACTGCTAGGAAACCTAGGGGGTTGACTTAGACAAACTGTACACTTTGCAAGTGCAGTTGCTCCAGAGCTTAGTAAATGAGGTAGAGCTTCACTTTACAAAGAATACTCAACCATACGCAAGGAAAAAAAAAAACAGCATTTTTTTCTGGCACATAATTGGATGATGGAAGTCAGCAGAGCTCCCCCTCATTTACTAAGCTCTTGAACAACTGCTCTTGCAAAGTACACAGTCTATTTGTCTTAGTAAATCAACTGCTATGTGTTGCTTAAGTTGTGACTTGTGTGATCTCCTGAGAAAATATATACCTGTGCTCAAATCCCAATACATGTGTTTAAACTATCAGGTGTTAAAGGGGTGTGACCCCATATTTTTTTTTAATCAGAAAGGAAATGTTATTGTACAAAATCGTCAAAAAGTACAATCGGAGTAAAGAGTAGGATTAAAACACTCGACAGAATAAACAATGGATTGGTAGCTGTACATTTACAGAGATTGAACTAGTATATAGTAGTGTGTATAGTGTATATAGTATAGTGTATATAGTATAGTGTATATAGTATACAGTAGTGTGTATTAAACTGTACTATACACTATGCTATACACTATGACTATACTATACACTATGGATGGAAGCAAGTGGAATACAGGGGACAGAGTGTGTGGAGTCTATAAGGGGTTGTGCTTATGAGAAGTGGAAGGGGTCAAAAAGGAAGGGTGGGGTCTGGCACCCCACCATCTTAAAACTTAACTAGCCACCACTGGTACAGGTATATCTTTTCTCTGTTGTAACACAGGTCACTGACCAGACCCTAGTAGCTCTTCCCCAACTTGTGTCTCTATGCTCCAGGTCGGCATGGTGTCCACCATATCATTTGCAGTGGCAGTGTAGGACTGGCCATAAGATGCATTACCTTTGACGCAGATGGTCAGCTTAAGCATGTATTGCAATATGTGTGAACTAAAAACTCCTGTTTTTCATTGCATAGTTTGCTGGAAAGGGTGTATAGCAGTGTGCAGAGGGTCCATCCAGAATTTCTGTGATCTCCTAACGCAAGTCTGTGCTTGTTTTCTGATTACTAGTTTCCAGGGGTATATCTCAAAGCAAGAATTTTCGCTCAGACTTAGAAAATGTTTCCTGCACTACTTTGGGGCGACTTCAACCTGGCTTGCATGGACTTCTGTTAAAGAGGTCGTATGCAAGCAGCGATGAAGCCTTCAAAGTCGCACAGCATTGAAGCCGCGCTGGTGTGAACTGGCACTTATACCCCGACCTCCATCCTGATTCTTTGACTATGCTTGGTGCCAGATTTCTACACAGGTCACAAAAGCCATGGCCTAGAATGGCAGGATTGCCAAAGGTGGATTCCGGCTGCCTGTATATCATGTTGCCGATAAGTACATCCTTGGTAAAATAAAATGTTGTAGACTTTATCTAGTGACATCCGACTGAGTACCTATTGTTATTGCCTCCAGCCTGGCAAGAATTGATTTCTGGAAGTTCTCCAGCAGCATAATCACCCAATCCCTGCCCAAAAATCAGTGGTTTGGGTAAAGGTCAGGCACTAATAGAGCCTGTGCCTTGAAGGGAAACATCTGCTAGAGACACAAAGGATCTAATAAAACCATGACAGCTGCATGAATTAGAAATGTGAACGGTATAAGAAAACCAAAAGTACAAAATGTACAAAAGTGGTATAACTACTAAAGTAAGGCAAATAGGTTAAAAAATAACACTATGGTAACAAATCATGATTTAAGGAAGCCCCAGTTGCTCAGTTATGAAAATAAAATATGCAAAGAAAGGCTGGTTAGAGGTATCAGCGTTAGTACAGATGACGACGATAATTGGAACACAGAGACATTCAACCAAAAAACTCAGAGCAATATTATAGAATATTCAGGCCTTGACCTTATGCACAATTATGAGTGAGAGGGTGAGGAAGAGAACAAGGTACAGTTTTATAGAATGTGATAAGTGATACAGTTGTAAGGCTGGTCATAAGCAAGGAATTTTGTAAACTATGATGTTTTTGTTTTTAAAAAACATCAACAGAAATGTGTTAGGAACTGTCTATTTTACTCCTCAGCAAGGTAAATACTCAACAGAATACATATTTTGAGATTAGAGGGGATTGTACAGCATTAGTTAAAAATAAGATGTCGTTATAAGAAATCTATTAATAAATGTAGGTGGGAGTGTGGTGGAAAATTATAAAAGTGGATTATTCTATCACAGTGACTTCTTGTACTGTTGCCACTAGAATATATTTCATATTGATTCAAGAGTAGATAATAGAATTACAAATTAGTATATGGGTTCAACATGTCAATCCAGTACATTTGTGTTTACAAATAAGGACATCATTCAAAGAGAAAAGCAATGCAATGCAAAGCAATGTTTGGTTGCCTTTGTATGTTCTTATACCTCTAATTAACATATCCAGTTAAATTTGTGTAGTGCATCATTAGCAATGTGAGAGCTAACAGTAAGATGCTCAACAAGCAAAGCCCCATTCATTTCAATAGCCCTGTTCACATCTTAGGCCTCATTTAACACTACTGCTGGTAAACGGACGTTTAGAGGCATTTGGTCGTTTTTTTTTTTTCAGCTGCCCCTGAACTCTCCTCTATGTTATCTTATCAGCACATTTATAAAGGGTCATTTAAGGTCGTTTCCAGGCAGTTGAGTTTAGAGGCTTTTTTTGGAACGCAAAAAAATGGGTTCAGATGCCAGTTCAGAGGCATTTTAAACGCCAAACAGCTTGTAAACGCGCGTAAATGTGGTAACTCGCGTCTAGGAGTGTTTCGTTTACAGGCGTTTCCATTTTTTTAATAAAAAGTTTTTTTTTCAAAAACACTCCTAGACACGAATGTGGCAAAACGCGGCTAAACGCGGCATGCAAAACGCGTCAAAATGGACGTTTTAGACACCGGTTTCTAGCTGTCAAGATAAAACGTTCAGGGGAGGTTGAAACAGCGTCCCGTGTAAATAGAGCTTTAGTGTTTTGTTGCCTGTAGCCAAATGCCTGTCACTTAAAAAAGAATGTGAGCTTCTTTTCAGGCAGATTGGAGTGTCTTTGGCCCCATAGGCTTCAATGGGAGTGGCTATAAATGCACAACATAAACGTTTTACAAGTGTTGGGCAGGCACATGGTTTCTGGCCAAACAGCAGCTCTTCGCTCCTATTCTCTTCCCCCTAGTGTTTTCTGCTGGCTAAAACAAAAACACCTGGAGCTTGAATACGCATGCCAAATGTTTCTAATACACTTCTAAAATGCTCTAATTTGCTTGCAAAACCCTCAATTAAAGGCGCCTGATAATTGCCCTGCTCTGGTCTGAATGCAGAAGTGCATCTGTGCCCAGATTATAAACAGTAAAATATTTAAAAACTCTTTTCTTAAAGACTTCACTGACCTCTCTAGCTGCTTGTACTGTAAACCAATACATCCTCAAATATCCTCATAGAGCACGACAGTGACTCTGGAGTTGGTTTCATTTCTAAAAGCATAGAAAAGCCTGCTGTGTGTTTAGATTATGGGGCTGGCAGGCTGCCAAAATTCTTTTGCAATTAAAAGTAATAAGAAAAGAGTTTAGTTTTCATTCACATAGACAAATTGTCCATGGTGCGGCAAGTATACCATGAATATTTGAGGCTAGGAGCCTAGGTGTTTTTCAACAGCCGTGGCCAGGAAACCTGTACAAGTCAATGATTGTTTTTGTTTTTTTTTCAATTGGTCTAAAACGTCCAAAAACATTGGGGATCAACGTTTTTGAGTGTTTCTGAACGTTTTTACAGCTAAAAAACGTCCAAAAGAACCCTCTGGTCTTGGGTTTTTTTTGCAGCTCAAAAACGTCACTGCTAAAAACAGTTGATAACAGCCTATGTGTGCATGGACACATAGGATAACATGATGGAAGGTTTATTGACTGTAGAAAAAAACGTCTGCAGCTGAAAACAGCTGCTGAAAAACAGTCAAAAAACGTCCTGTGTGCATGAGGCCTAAGGGTTGTTCAAAATAGGTAAATACTTTAGTGTGCATACTATGAACACAGGTTCACAAATCTCACAGACTTCAAGTCCGGAAGAGTAATGCAAAAGAACAGAGCCCCATTCTATGTGAACAAAAGTTTTGGCTTCAGTAACATGGCACTGAGGTCCGTACAGCATGAATGAGCCATTTTTTATCCAGCTAGAGCCACCTAATTTGAAAGGCATCACAGGACCACGCACCCACGCCTGGACGCCTGTCAAATTGGGTTGTGCAGCGGTGTCTCCATTCAGTAACATATTCTGCCTGCTTGCAGCTCTAGTCGCAAAATCAAACTGCATATTTATTTAGGGTTGCCACCTTTTTTTCAAGCCAAACCCGAACAATTTAGCGGCTCACAGCAATTTTTTTTTTTTTTTTTTTTTTAGTATAAACTATACATATATTTTGCTATTAAATAACATTTCAAATCATATGAAGTTAATAACAAGTGTACCCCTTTACAGAGTTCCCCTTTTACATTTGAATCCACAGAGCTCCCCTTTTACATCTGAAATAGAAGAGTTCCCTTTTACTGTAAGGGGGGACTCTGCAGAACTCTGATGTAAGGGGGAACACTGTGGCCTCTGGTGTAAAGGGGAACTCTGATTAAGGTTAAGGGGTGCTCTGAGAACCCTGATTTACCTGAGTGTACTCACTCAGAGGCAGGAGAGAGAAGAGGGGAGGAGGGAGACTTCAGTCACAGACAGGGATGGATGGTGAGCTCACTAACCTCTTGACAGTCAGCACCTCTCATCCAGATGTATCTGAGGCTGGTGGACTTCAAATTTCCTGCCCCCACTTTCCTTTTCTGAGGCACAGCGCCGGGGATTGGAGTGTGGGCAGACACAGAGGGGTAGGGGCGGGAGGAAGAGGTGCAGATCGAGCCTTCTCTCCTCTTCCATCTTTGTGTGTTTGGAGGGGGATTGTTAGTGCTGACTTTGGGCCGTCTGAAAGAGAGAGTAACATACACTCTCGGCTTAGACAACTGCAGGCAGCAACCCTGCTGGGAAGCCATAGTCCAGTCTGAATAATGTGTCCGGTTTCAGGCAGTCTGAAACCCGGACGCATGATTCCAAACCCAAACTGTCCAGGGGAATCCCGGACAGGTGGCAACGCTATATTTATAATGTAAGGGTCTCAGTTCCTGTGTGAACAAAGCCTAAGGAAATAAACTCTGTTTTAAAGAAGTAAAAATACAGCCACTAAGGCCACAAGCTTCTCAATGTAATTTGTTTACTCACCCAGGTGCCACTGCAGGAGGAATAACAAGGATGAAGCGAAGTTTAGCTTGCTGTAGACCTTGCCCCATATGTGTCAGCATGTGGACCAGTTCCCTAAGAGAATAATACAGAACACATATTAGGACAAACATCTCCATTTAAAATGGTAAACATGAAGTACTAAGGTCACACCGCTGAAAGCACTTTTTCAGAATATACCTTTGTATAGCTAGGGAATTATTATTCATAATAGTATGAAAATGTGCAAATAAATATTAATCAAGGTGTAAGGTACATATTGTAAGTATGCACCCATATTACACAAAAAAAAGGCTCAATTGCAGCTGTTTTTCTTGTTTGGTTGATATTTTCTGGATATCACACCTTCTGTAATGACTCAACGTATAATCCCGCATAATGCACTTTATGTATCTGGGCATGGAAACAGAACTGTTAACTACTACTTCTGCTATTACAAAAAGCATTGTAAAAATGAATTAATAAAGATTACTGCACCAGTTATCATAATACCTATTAAACTTTAGATGGTGGAAAGTAATGACAATAGAAGTAAGGCTAACATATATTTTATTTGTTTACATATGATAAACAATACAATGGTTGCCTTTCCATATGCAAGTCATAAGCTCCCTCAGTAATGCATACCTGCCTGACATAAAAAAGTAAGTATCAGGACAGCTGATATTGGCCACCACTCTGTATTTAGACTGGGCAAATATCTCAATAAGAAGGATAGTGGGGAGAAATCTGTCCAAACAAGAATCCATCAGCATGTACCACACTCTTCAGCATAAGGAATATTGATATACAGTTATTCACTTCATTCACTTTTCTACATTAAAACAGAAGAACTTAGCTAGCTCAGAAATAGGACAATTAAAAAAAAAATCTCTGCATATAATAACTATTCTTTCTTCAGAACAAGAACTTGTAACACATTTAGGATGACAACATTGCACCAAATTTTATATATGATCCAAGCACTAACCATAAAAATACCCCAGACAAAACTATCTCTCCTCACTCTGTCCAAACATAGTGGGGGCATAGGGTTCCCTGATATAGCACTATACTAAAGCCCTGCACCTGTGTAGGGTGGTAACTTGATGTTCACCATCAATGTCGAAACTGTGGGCTCAGATCGAACAATAGTCCTACCCAGTGGATTTGGCTGCTCTCCCCTGGGTACCAATGAAACATTACAGCTCATTAAAAGGCCACCCTACTATTGGAGTTATGATAGCAGTCATCCAGCAAGCTTTTTTTATAAGGAGTCATCCCCTTCCCCTTGGACACTGGTGATACAAAACCCAGAGTTCCCTTCAGGAGTTGAGAATAGACACTTTGTAAGTCTAGTGCAGCTGGCCCATCCAAGTGTGTACATTATGCAACTTAGCATGGCTGAATGCAACAGCAGCCTCTGTGTAATCTTGTACAACATCCTTTGAGTGCTTGGGCAGTGTATCGACTGCACCATTTCTCGCGCTCTATCCCAGATCCGGGCATTTACATCAGACCCTTAACCCTCTTGAAAGATTACGCAATGACAGCAAACATGTACCTCACATATCGCCCTCCATCTACAAGTTATCCCCCCCCCCACGTACCCCCATACATCAGAAGGTTTCTACAAGTTTCCCTCATGAAAGTACATATTGATAGAGCCTTTCATTAGGCCCACAAGCCCGTGGCTGTAAATCGCTTTCAAGAGCAGGGATACAAGCTACTGCCAGGGTGGTACAGGGTCCCAATGCTGCTTAACAAAATCTGTCCAGAGTCTCCAAATCTCCAAGATCTGCTGGAGGTGTGAACCTGGCTCACTCCTACATATTTACTGGTACTGTCCTTCCTTAGGTTCTGTACAGGAGTCAAGAATGTATTTTTCTAATTGACATTGGTGGATTTAGGCACACACCATATCAGCTACTTGTTACATGT
>BLSH010160223.1:286804-315814 GCA_018402905.1 Glandirana rugosa
CCTCGACAGGTCAGAGAGTTCACCAAGTCGATCTTCTCTGGAGGGTCCAGGGGGGTGTACAAGACATACCAACCTGAGAGGGGGGGCATACAGAACATGTGGGGGGACCTGGGGGGGGGACCATACAGAACATGTGGGGGGACCTGGGAGGTCTCTTCTAGCTGAACCACTTGAGAGACTGGACAGCTCCCTAATTTATCTGATTGTTTGGATTTTATTGCCTTGTCTTTTGTTTTTGGTGAACCTTGAACTCTTTTCTCCTCCCATGAATTTCCTAATGTAAGCCATGTCTTTGCACTTCTTGATTGCTATATTATTGTGCTCTCTCCAGCCGATATCTTGCTCTTGCCACTCCTGCTACCATCCGCATCTCCGCTATCACTAGTTACCAACCTTTGTCTTGTTCCTTGCCTAAGCTTCTGCATAATCCCAACCTGCGACCATGTGTTACTGACCTTTGCCTTGTTTACTGACTATGCTTCTGCTTGACACCTACCTGCTATACCTGGACCCCAGCTTGCTCACCTCTTGGTGGCACGAGAACAGCAACCTGGTACTAACACACAAAAAAAACCTTCACCATCATGAGCTCTGTGAACACTGGTTAGTGCATAGACTCTGCACCTGGGGTGAGCCTGTGTTATCCACCAGAATGACGCACTTATCCCACTGGTCAGTGGGAGCCTCTTTACTGCTATAGTTACTGGTCTCTGAGCCTGACTCCGGACCGTGACAAGCTGACCATTGTAAGCACCCATGTCAGTAATACATGGTTTGTCTTAATCCTCTAAGGACCCTTTCACACTTGTGTGACTTGTCTAGCGACTTGGGACTGTAAAGTAGCATGACAAGTTGTACTCCATGATTTCCAATGAGTACCATTCATATCTGTGTGACTACAAGTCTCAACAACTTCAAAGTAGTCCCTGCACTACTTTGATCCGACTTTGATGCAACTTGAGGTCCATAGACTACACAGGCATTGCTTCAAGTGCATCAAAATCTTGGCAAAAAATCACAACAAAATCACGCACAAGTGTGAAAGGGGCCTAACTGCTACATCTGCAGGACAGCTTGTTAGGTTGAAAAACCACCTAAAAATAAAAAAGAAAGCCTAAAAAAAAAGAAAACGAAAGCAGCCATCACATCTATTGATTAATAAACTGCAATATAATAAATATTTGCTTTTGGGTTTAAAGTGGCTGTAAAGGAAAACATTTTTTTTACCTTAATGCATTCCTTGAATTAAGGTAAAAAAAACATTTTAATAGTAGCACACCCACCCACAGCCCCCCTAAATACTTACCTGAGCCTGATCCAGATCCAGCATTATGCACTTCTGCAGCAGCTCTTCTTCCCTCTCCCTTGTATACCAGTATTGGCTGAGAGCAGCAGGAGCCATTGGCTTCTGCTGTTGTCAGTCACAAGCTGTGAGCAGGGAGTGGGGGGGGGGGGGGGGGGGAGTCTGCATAGATGCAAACAGCCCAGCTCAGGATTGAGCATGCACGAGTGCCCCAATCGGAAGCGGCTAGGAAGGGAGAAGGAGCCAGGAGCATCAACGTAGGACCTCAAAAGGAGGTTCGGGGCTGCTCTGTACAAAACCATTGCACAGAACAGGTAAGTATCACCTTTGCTATTTTCAGAAAATAAAAAAAGAATGCTTTACAATTACTTTAATACCACTTTAAGGATAAACAACTAGAAAAGTCCATAAAAGACTTTTATCTCAGACTCCAGTGTGCTTGATGTACTCAAGCTGCTCTTTGTACTTTTCTCCTACTTCAATGAACAACAGGTTAAAAACAAAATACAAGAGGGGTGTCCATTTCTAAAGAATATGCTCTAGGAGTATAGGTCCTGTGCAAAGTATTCCTTGAAGTATAGGTTCTGCGCAAATTATTCCTTGAAGCACTGAGATCAGACAGTTTTAATATGAAAGGTGATGTATACTGTAGCTATTGTACTAAAACCAACCAAAGCAGACTCCAGTTGCTATCTCAACCTCACGCTTCAGGGAACCTGCTTAACTCGAGTGAGAGTTGTGGCAACACTGACACTTAGTGCTATCATTTAGAAACACAGGGGAAATTACAGGCACTTATCTCTGTTAGGTACTAAGCAAGTACATATTAATTGTAAAGGACTGTGGCTCCTAGTAATGAAAATTGTACTGAAATGTGTAAAATAATTTGTCCAGGATTATAAGATCAAAGATTCCTATTCTTTATACTGTTGTGAATATCATGCGTGCTACCCAAAAAAGAAATTAAAGACTTGAACCACTTGCTGCACTAACAGAGAACACAAATCTGTTTACATACTAAGTGCACAATTAAAACATCTCATGAATGTTTGTGAAAAAAACATGAAAAGAAATACAAAGACAAATACCAAAATAAATACTGATCCCAACTGAGACCTTAACCAATATTTCAGTTTTGATTGGCTGCTGCCAAATTACATGATGGCTTCCTCTATCTCCTGTAGTTCAGTGGCAAGATGTACCCCCAAAGAATTTCCAGATTTTGCCAACTGCTACAGCTATTTTACAACGAAATGGTGCCGTCCCAATGAATGATGCCCCAATTCCTCGCAATGTACAATAAACACATAAATGTGAATTTGAGCTACAGAAAAGTCTCAACATTGCTACAGTGCGTGACAGTGTGAGGCCTTGCCACTGTGAAAATGGAAGTAGAAGTGACACAGGGTTTACATGCAGTGTAAAGGCTCTGGAATATTGGATTTAGAGTGGAGAAAACTGGTCTTTTTCTCTAGGTTTTGGTACTCCCAGATTGGATTCCTGAGTTTTAAGACTTCATAGAGATTTGGAGGGGGGACCTTCAACCCAGTGCCCAGGTCTTGCAGGAGACTGGCAGACTGAGTGCAGGTGCACACAGCCCTTTTAATGAAGGACCTGGTCTTAGTGAAGTGCTGCTGTTAGGAGACAGAGGAGCTATGTTGAGGGAACAGGAGTGCTCCACCCTAAAGACAAGAGGGCTTCAAACAGGTGCCAGGATATCCCCCTATTGAGAGGCCAGGGCATGTGCTTATGCAGCAGGGAACTGTGGAGTGATACATAGAGGAAGCATGCAAGAGGTGCACAGACTGCATCTGAGCACAGTAGGTACTGTAAACTGGTCCGAGGGACCCCCCCATAGGTCTGAAGTTGAGGCCTAAGCAGCAGTGCTGCAAGAGAAAGCCAGGAGGCCAATCATCCTTATTTTCATGTTTGTACTGGTGGTGGAAACTCCTGCATGAAGTACCATTTATTTTGTTGGACTTTTTGTTTGTTTCAAATAAAAGTAGGACACCAAGCCCTGAAACTTCGTTCCTGACTGGTGTGAACTCACTAACAAGCTCTGCACCATTTCAGTGGCTTTCCCCATATCACAAGAGGAACAAATAAGTTGTTGGAAATCTTGCAAATGGTGTCTTCCAGAGATACAGTTGTGCTCATAAGTTTCCATACCCTGGCAGAGTTTATGATTTCTTAGCCAGAAACTACCCAAATGACCCTGATCAATAGTTTACATACCCTGGTGATTTTGGCCTGATAACATGCACACAAGTTGACACAAAGGGCTTTGAATGGCTATTAAAGGTAACCATCCTCAACTGTGATCTGTTTGTTTGTAATTAATGTGTGTGTATAAAAGGTCAATGAGTTTCTGGACTCCTGACAGACCCTTGCATCTTTCATCCAGCGCTGCACTGACGTTTCTGGATTCTGAGTCATGCGGAAAGCACAATTGTCAAAGGATCTGCGGGGAAAGGTAGTTGAATTGTATAGAACAGAAAAGGGATGTAAAAAGATATCTATGGAATTGAGAATGCTAATCAGCAGTGTTCAAACTCTAATCAAAAAGTGGAAAATGAGGAGTGCTGTTGAAACCAATACACGGTCAGGTAGACCAACTAAAATTTCAGCCACAACTGCCAGGAAAATAGTTTGGGATGCAAATAAAACACACAAATAACTTCAGGTGAAACACAGGACTCTCTGAAAACATGTGTTTCAGAATTCACAATAAGGAAGCACTTGAAGAAAGATGGGCTGCATGGCCGAGTCGCCAGAAAAAAAGCCATTACTATTTAAATGCCACAAAGTATTCACAAATACGCCAAACAGCACAGAGACAAGCCTCAAACCTTCTGGCACAGTCATTTGGAGTGATGAGACCAAAATTGTGCTTTTTGGCCACAACCATAAACACTACATTTGAAAAGGAGTCAACAAGGCCTATGATGAAAGGTACACCATTCCTACTATGAGAAACAGAGGTGGATAGCTGACGTTTTGGGGATGTGTGAGCTACAAAAGGCACAGGAAATTTGGTCAAAATTGGTGGCAAGATGAATGCAGTATGTTATCAAAAAAAAACTGGAGAACATTTGCATTCATCAGCCAGGAAGCTGCGCATGGGACGTACTTGGACATTCCAACATGACAATGATCCAAAACACAAGGCCAAGTAGACCTGTCATTGGCTACAGCAGAATAAAGTGAAGGTTCTGGAGTGGCCATCTCAGTCTCCTGACCTCAATATCATTCAACCACTCTGGGGAGATCTCAAACATGCAGTTCATGCAAGACAGCCCAAGAATTTCCAGGAACTAGAGGCTTTTTGCCAAGAGGAATGGGCAGCTTTATCATCTGAGAGGATAAAGAGCCTCATCCACAAATACCACAAAATACTTCAAACTGTCATTGATGTTAAAGGGGGCAATACACGGTATCAAGAACTGGGGGGAACTGGGGTATGTAAACTTTTGATCGGGGTCATTTGGGTAGTTTCTGTTGTCATTAGGATTTAAAAAGACTAAACACAGTTGATTGATAATAAATGGATTCAGCTAAACGGTAGAAACATTTTCATGTTATTCATATTCTCTGTAAAATGGTCAAGAAATCATAAATTCTGCCAGGGTACATAAACTTATGAGCACAACTGTATAAAAAACCACTTAGTATTCAACCATTAGATGACAGTCTTAACTTCTTCCGAACCACCCACCGCACATATACAGGGCGGCCCGGCTGCACAAAACAACGTACCTGTACGTTGTTCATGCTTCCTTGTCTGGTGTCTAGTGTCAGCATCCCCCAGTTAGAAAGCACACATGGGGAACACATTTAACCCTTTGATTGCTCCTGACGTTAACTCCTTCCCTGCCAGTGTCATTTATACTGTGACCGTGCATTTTTTTAGCACTGATCACTGAATTGGTGTCACTTGGTGTCCAATTTGTCCGATGCAATGTCGTAGTCCTGCTAAAAATCGCTGATCGTC
Organism: Glandirana rugosa; assembly: GCA_018402905.1. Lineage (NCBI taxonomy): Eukaryota > Metazoa > Chordata > Amphibia > Anura > Ranidae > Glandirana > Glandirana rugosa. The sequence goes on from BLSH010160223.1 coordinate 292,099, forward strand.
GCCATTACTAGTAATAACTAAAAAAAAAAAAAAGTCCCTAAATCTATCCCATAGTTTGTAAATGCTATAATCAAACTATGGTAATTGGGATTTTTTTTAACAAAAATATGTAGCAGAATACATATTGGCCAAAATTGATGGAGACATTTTATTTTTTACATATTTTTATTGGTTATGATTTATAGCAGAAGTAAAAAAATATTTTTTTTTCAAAATTGTTGCTTTTTTTTTTTGTGTATAGCACAAAAGATAAAAACCGCAGAAGTGATCAAATACCACCAAAAGAAAACGTTATTTGTTGGAAAAAAAGGACAGCAATTTTGTTTGGGTACAACATTGCAAGACCATGCAATTGTCGGTTAAAGTAATGCAGTGCTGAAATAATGGGAACCCTGACTTATCTGTTAATTTCTTATATTCAAGTACATTACAGGACACAGGACTGGCATTTATAGACCCTGGGATATATACAGCTACCTTCAGGTAATAGGACACTTGCAAAAGCATACCCATATAGTCCTACCCACTTCATGAGGCTCCAGTTTTTCTTTTAGCAAACAGTAAGGAGTGATCAAAACACAGAGAGGAGAGGAGGGGCCTATGTCCTGTACTGTACTCCAAAATAAAGAATTTACAGGTAAGTCAAAATCTTAATTGTACAGTACAGGACTGGCCACTCCACAGATTTCCAAAGTACAAAGTTTAGATTATATTTCTTGGTTTCTAAAAGGCAGGGGTGGGGATCTGATGTCACACTGCACAGCACAGAACGAGTATAATCTGAGACATGAGTGGGGGGGAAAGGACAAAGCCCCCTGCACAGTCTCATTGGGAAACATGCACCTGAGGCTGTCATTCACATGCTGTGGGCTAGAGGGGAGGAGGGTAAGCCATTTCCAATAATTGCCTAGTGTCTGGAAAAACTGTTAGAAGTGATTCATGCAGATAGCAGAAGAAGGGAGCAGACAGGAGCCACACTATGCTATTGACTGAGACATGTACACACACACGAGTATATGCTTTGTTAATTTTTGATATCAGAGGTTTACAACCACTATAAACATGTAGGCCCCGGAAATTAGTCGTCTGATCCACCTGCCAATGGTGGAGCGGGAGGGAAAGGTTTCTTTTATGAGGACCCATTGGTAGGACAAAGAGGGACTTCTTGTAACTTTCGGATAGACCCTGACAGCCCTGACCACATCCAAGCAATGTAGGGCAATTTTCTTATGTTCTGGGGCAGTACACAGGGAAGGGAGGACAATGTCCCCACTGAGGTGAAAAGAGAAGACCCCCATAAGCAAAAAAGTAAGTTTTGGTCTCAAACCACCTGCTAATTTAGAAACAGGTCTAACAGACAAGATGGTAACCAAGAAGGCCACCTTAAAGGTTAGGTCTTCCAAAGGAATGTCTCTAAGCAGGCCTTGAGGATGTTGGATTGAAGGTGTCTAGAGTGAAACTGGGCAAAGGGAACTGCCTCAAAGAAGGCCACAATGAGGCTCAGAACATAGTTACATAGTTAGGTTGAAAAATGACAACTCCATGTACCTCAACCAATAAAAAATAAATAGAAAAATCATACAATCCCATATACACAATCCTATTCCCATGATTGATCCAGAGGAAGAATCCTCAAGCCGAAATGAAATTAACAGGTGTGGTTGTGAGCTGGACCTCAGGGATGTAATCTTCTGATGAAGGAGGAAGATTCTGGGCTGCATCTAAGTTTGAGAAGGCTGGAGAGCAGACTTTGAAATGATTATCCAGCTGTAGGCAGTCTTAACTGAGGAATCCTTCAGGTAACCTGTGACATGAATGCCCTGGGTCTGTAGAAGAACCAGAAAAGGGGCAAGCCCTTTTGTAAGCACTTAGGAGTGCATAGACGAGTCTGAATGGCAACAAATGGCAACTGGAAGTGCTGGTCTCCCAAAAAATGCAGAAAGCATGCTAAGGGAAAATGAGAATATGAGATATGTATATACTGTACATATCTACTGATGCAAGAAATTATCATTGTCTGAGGGAAACGATAAACAGATCTTGTAGATTCCATCTGGAATTCTATAACACAAAGAAATCTAATCAATGATTTTTAAATCCAGTATTGGGTGGATGCCTTGATTTGGTATTGGGACTGTGAATACATTTTAATAGACACCTTGAAATTATTCATCTGAAGGAAGTGCTACAACCAATCCTTGATTGGAAGGTAAAGAGCGAGGAGGGGGTAGGGTAAGGATAGGACTCCATTTTGTACCCCTTTAAAGTGACAGATTAAACCCAGAGGTCAAGGACGTCTTGGATATAGACTGGCACAAATGCCAAGGGATGCACCCCCCCTTGACACCTTGGGAGAACAGAAAGACCCTTTTCAGTAGGGACTGGCTGAATTTGCATGTATAACCAGGCTACTTGTACAGAAGTCTGCCTGCCGGGATTTTCCCAATGACTAGTGTAAAAAAAAAAGCACAGTTTTTGACAAGTCCATTATTTTAAAAAAATGTAAAAACCCAGATGAAGATCTATCATCAATCACAATAAACTCCACCCACATAAAAAGTAAAAATAAAATTAAAAAAACACTGCTCCTGATGACTGATACGTCGCTGCCCCCTGCCGTTTAAGTAAACAGGACGGGGTCAATAACATCACAAGGGGCAGGGCCACTCGGTAACGTCATTAATCCCATCTGGGTCAATTACATCACCAGGTATCCTCAATGAGGTACCGGGTACGTCACCATACATGGTCAATGACATCACCGGGTAGCCCTGCCCCTGGTGTTGTCATTACCCCGCCCCCTCATTAACCTAAGCGATGGGGGAAGTAGCATATCAGTTAGTGGGAGTCAAGCTTCAAGAATGGAATTTGTTAACAATGGATCTACATTGCATTTAAAAAATAAAAATGTAATAAATGGCTTGTCAAAAAGTGAGTACTATTTTTATTTACACTATTAATTTTGGTGAATGAGTAAGGGTACCGTGTACCCCATACTTCTTCACATGGGGGGGTGGGAGCCCCCCTGTTTAAGAGAGCTTTCAGATTCTGATAAGTCACCCACCCCCACAACAACCAACTCAGGATGTGGGGAAGAGGCCCTTGTCCTTAACATGGGGACAAGGTGCTTTGCCAGCCCCCCCCCCCCCAACCATACCAGACCCAAAGAGCCAGGTATGGATTGGGGGGGGGGGCTGCTTTTTTTTTGCTTTTTTTTTTTTTTAGCTGTCAGCTCTGTTTTTTTATGGTCAGCTTTGCATTCTGCTTTTGTTTACATTCAGTGATGAATCATAGTTTTTAGGATGCCGGCAGATGACGACTCAAAGTGATTGTAAACCCTCTCATATACCCAGTAAAGTGAATAGCCTCAGATGATCCGCAGAGAGGAAACAAATCCTCCTACATAAGTTTTACTTGTTTATCTGCAATCTTCTCCTCTGCATCCCTTCAAAAGTCCACAATTGTGATAAAATCCTTCTTCATCTGTCAGACTACATTCACACCTGAGCGTGTCGTTTTCAGGCAGAAAGTCGCGTGATTTTGCCGTGATTTTGCCGTGATCTAGCCATGATTTTGTACATGTCAAAAGGTCACCGATGTAAAAAGCAGAAAAACACCCAAATCTGCATGAAAAAAATACTTCCAGAACTTGTTTGAGCTTCAGGCGTTTTCAGGCTTTAGGCATTTTTGAGTGGAGATGTGAACCATCTCTATAGAGAATCACTGATTTTTTTTTTCTCCTTCAGCGTTTTGTAGCTTTAGGTCTCGAGCTGCAAAATTCTCAGGTGTGAAAGGGGCCTTAGGAGCAGAGAGGAGGTGGCGGGGAGCTGCAGTTACAGCTCTTGTATAATGTGTGAGAGCTGATTGGAGGAAAGGGACACACCCCCCTCCACACACGGCACAAGAAAAAAGGAACATGCAGAGCTGTGTTCTGAATAGACATGCTGTGTGCTGAGCTCTCCTCCCCCGTCACAAATTTATCTCACATGTCAGGAAAACTTCTCAGAAGTAATTCATGCTGATAACAGATGAACTAAGCACCAGAGATAAATGGCACTTGGAGCTTTGGAGATAGAGAAGTAAACATTACAGATATATGTGCTTTATTCAGATAACATGACTGAGGTTTACAACCACTTTAACAATCTGCAGCTCTCAGCTAAGCTGTCACATTTAGCAGTGGTAGGAAAAGCACTGCTAAATTTTTACTCTGCGCTACAGCCAGAGCTTTTTTTATGATTTGCATGTTCATGAGTTAAATACCGCTTATGTTATTTTGACTCAAACATTCATGCGGTATTTAACTCTTAGTCAATTGACCCCATAGTTCCTGTCAAACAGGCCACACAGTATGTGCCCGAGAGGGATCAGATCAGATGATGGTGAAAGATATAGGATATTGTTCCAGGATAAGGGAACAGCTATCACCCTAGGTAATTTTCTGTTTCCTGTAAACCATCTGCAGAACACAAGCTATTTAGGCCCCTTTTCCCAGCTCCTTTCCACCTGTCATGCTCTATCCCTAGTGAGGGGATCCCCAGGGGGTGCTCAAAGGTTATGAGTGAAGATTGGATGGGGTTTGCATGTCTGGAAAAGGAACGGCTATATTCCAGGAGCTGACCAAGTTCCTGTGGCTGTGTCTCTGTAGAAGATGGCTGTGGGAATGCAGCAATAAACTACAGGTGCATTCAAAAAAAAAATTGAATATCAAACAGTTAATTTATTTTAGTAATTCAATTCAAAAAGTGAAACCCAGAGTGGGCGTGTCCGGATGTGAATGGCAGAGGACACTTCGGCGAGTGCTCCGGGCCATCCTATGTATCCTTAACCATCCTCCGGTTTGCGAGCCTGAATTGCCACTATCCTCGTCCCCCAGCCCCACGCCAGTCCTGAGCACCTCTCTGGGGGATATTGTGGACCGGCGGGACCTCGGAGGCGCCCAGAGCTCCTTGCGGCCTGATAGGCAGCGCAAAGCCTCGCGGTGGAGTGCACCGCGGCGGACCACGAGGTGGCCTCGACCGACTACGCTGAGACTACCCTGTTGCCAAACATCCTGCTGCTAACGCCAAACCTCGTGGGGGCTTGCGGCTGTGGGAGAGCCGGCATTTTCGCCATCTTGCCTGCTAGGCTGCCACACTTTCACAGGCGGCATGGGGTAATACCTCCTCACATTTGTCGACTCCTGACACCTGTCCACAGTGAAGTCGGGAACCCTGAGGATGACGATTGTGGTGGCGAACTGAGGCCTGCGGGGTGCTGGGCAGCTAGACCCACAGCTGGTGAGCCATGCTGAGGCCCTAGTGAGTGCCTGTTTTAGCTGTGTCACCTGTGACAGATGAATGCTGCGCTTCTATGAGAACCATTGACCTTATCACCAGTCTGTGTATGTAAATGACACACGTGTGCTGTGAACTCATTCCTTCCCACACTCCTTAAATCATTGCACTGACTGTGCGGCCTTCATACGCTGCTCTGTTCTCCTTACAACAGAGGAGGGGATCACCACTTTGATGGTACTTTATATCCATGCTCAACTGTCCCATGGGCCCTAAAAACAAAACCAGCAGGCAGAGCACCCTGCTTAACCCACCCCGAGCCCCAGCGCCGCAGCTTGAGGCCTCGCTGCTCGGGAAATTCCAGGCTCTGCTGGCGGAATTCAACATGGAACCTGGGAACTCCACTCCTCTGACAACGCTTCGGTGATCCTAGTGGCCATAGAGCAAAGCAGCAACAAAATGTTAGTCAGAATAGACCGCCTGACAGAGGAATGTACCCTCATAAGTAATGAATTGAACAAACTAAGAGCTAATCCTCGTCCCTTCCTGGTGCGCTCTCTCAACTACAGGGATCGGGATAGAATCCTGTCAGAGGCCCGGAAACACCCAAACCTTCCCCATGGTGGCTCCTTCGTCCTTTTCTTTCCAGATTTCTCGGCAGAGCTGCAGCGCAAGAGAAAGACTTTCAACGAGGTCCGCAGACACGAGAAAAAAACATGAAGTACAGCATGCTATATCCCAGCCGGCTCAGGGTACTGCACAATGGCACAGTCAGGTTCTTTGACTGCCCGGCCGACGCAGACGACTGGCTGAACACTTTGTAATGGATGTCTGCCTGGCTTCCTCCTCCTCAACACTATCTTCCCCAGCGGGCTTCGCAGAACATATCTTGTCTACATCCTTCACTTCATATCCTTCACCGGAGCTACTCTTCAAACCGTAAGCACCGGATTTATCTTTACACCCCCTAAAAGTTATCGTTGGGGTTCCCTTGCATTGGGATAACTTTGCCAGTTTTTGGAGATGACATCTACCCCAAATAAGTGAATCGTTGCTGCCCTGTCTTCAAGTGGAACCCTGTGCACGGAACAGCATCACGCCCAGGAGTATTCCACGGAAGATTGACGAACATCTCTTACCTGTTTTCAAAGTTATTGGGAATTAAACTTCTAGCCAGATTATGTTGGGGTATTGGCTAGTTAGTAGGGAGTAAACACTTGTTCTTAGTAGTGCTCACGTTCTCCCCTGAAACTAAGCTGTTGAAGGTTGGAATCCACTCTGGGTACCATTGCATGAAGCCTCTCACGCAAGTGACAGCTTTGACCTGTTATGGACTAAAACTGCCATGGCAAAAGTTGGGGTTTGGCCGAGCAGTGGGGAGTTTTATGTTTTGTTATTGAACCAGCGATGTATGCTCAGGATCTGCTATCCTTGTTGATTGATATGTACTGTCCCTCCCGAGTGCTCCAGGCCCCCGATTGGGGTCCCAAGACCGGGTCGTTTAACCCTTGGCTGGCCCTCCCGGGATGGGGCAGCTTGACAATTTGGAGTATTACTTTTCTATAATCTGGCAATGGAGTGTACGGTGAAACTTTTATCATGGTACATTAGAGGGTTGAATGATAAGTTTAAGAGGTCTCTGCTATTTAAATATTTGCAAAACCACAAACCTCATATCTTATTTCTCCAGGAGACTCGCCTGAAGGGTAACAAAATGCTTGCCCTCAGGAGAGCCTGGACTAGGCAGGGGTTCCACGCCACATATTCTTCCTACGCTAGGGGGGGGGTGTCCATATTGCTGAACAAATCCCTCCCGTGTACGGTTGAACAGGTGGTGTCTGACCCTGGGGGGAGATTTATCATCTTGGTAATGGAAATGTATGCGCAACGATGGGCTATGGTTAATGTCCCTCCTCCATTTGAACACAACATTCTGTATACTATTGCTACGAAATTGGCCCCATTACAAACACAGAAAATAATCGTTGGTGGTGACTTCAACGCGATCCTGGACCCCGACCTAGACTCCTCTAATCCGCTCAGGGCGTCCTCCCCAGATCTTTCCCTCTGGGCGGATGCTCTTGGCTTGACTGAGTTTTGGCGATGGAAACATCCGGAGGACAGGACATACTCGCATTATTCTGACTCGCATAGGTCTGGGTCTAGAATAGATATGATATTTGGGAATGCCTCGGTACTAGCACAAGTAGGCTCAGTCTCATATCTCCCCTCGGGCCTGTCAGACCATTCGCCACTTGAACTCTGCCTGTTGGCAGGGGCGGGCCGTGACCCCGGCTGCTCGCGGCTGGCTTTGAGGTGGATATCAGATCCTAGGGTTAAGAGCAGGTGTCCTCGAAAGTCTCAGAGTACTGGACCTTTAAGGAAAACACCTCTTCTCCTGAAATGGTTTGTGAGGCCGGTAAGGCCCACACCAGGGGGGTATATGTTTCTACCATCAAGGCCGTGCGTGCAGATTATTCCTCACAAACTGCTCAATTGGAGCTCGGAGTGGCTGAGGCGCAAGGGGCATTTGATTTGGCTCCAACTCCAGAACATTATGCTAGGGCGGCCCAGGCACGTAGGGATCTGAATCTCCACTATACGGATCTCGTGCACTCCGAGTCTGGCGGTCTGCCTGTTTGAATCGGGTGACAAAAATTTGCGACTCCTGGCCAACTTGGTGGACGAACAAGTCACCCAGACTGATTCCCAGAATCCGATCCCCCTCGGACAGGCTGATTTCGGACCCCGTAGACATCCGAATTCCGAAGCTTCTATGAACGGCTCTACACTGACCCCAGCCCAGGCTTGGTTGGGGCCGGGGTGGAGGAATTTGGGGACTTGGACCTCCCGACCTTGTCTGAGGAGGTCAGGGACTCCCTCGACAGACCCATCACATGTGAAGAGATAGAGGACGCTATATATTCCCTGTCCAACGGGAAAGTCCAGGGTCCCGATGGCCTGCCGGGCGACTGGTACAAAGCGCATGCGGCATTACTAGCCCCAAAATTGACCACCCTATTCTGCCATTGCTTCAACTCAAGCAAACTCCCAGACAGCATGCATCAGGCCCACATTATTCTACTGCTCAAACCCGACAAGGACCCGACTAGTTGCTCATCTTATAGACCTATCTCCCTGCTAAATTGCGACGTTAAGATCCTGACCAAGGTGTTAGCCTCTAGACTTATGAGTCTGCTACCCTCCCTAATCAATAGCGACCAGACAGGATTTATGCCGGCTAAATCGACAGGCGTCAATTTGCGACGGGCCTTTGCCCATCTTCAGCTTCCGGGGACTGAGGAGGCCTCGAGAGTGCTGGTCACCCTCGATATCGAAAATGCTTTTGACACCGTTCGGTGGTCCTATATGCAGTGGGTGTTAGAAGCTTTTGGATTTGGCCCCAACTTTAGTCGCTGGATTAAAATATTGTACTTGGCCCCAATTGCTCGCATTAAGCTAGGTGAACATCTCTCCTCATCCTTTTTGATTGGCAGGGGAACGAGGCAGGGGTGCTCGCTCTCCCTTGCCTTGTTTGCCCTAGCGATGGAGCCCCTGGCGGAGATGCTAAGGTGATCCAAGGAGGTCGGCGGTATTCAGGTGGGACGGATTGTTAAAAATCTGGCCTTCTATGCCGACGGCCTCCTCTTGTTTTTGAAGGACCCCAGCCCGTCACTGTTGGCTGCGCTGGGGATCCTGGATCGCTTCGCCTCTCTGTCCGGTCTCCGCACCAATTAAGGGGAAGTCGCAGATTGTGACAGACCCGAGAGCCAGCCAGCTGGGTGACCCTGACTCCCCCTTACAATGGACGGACAGTATAAAATACCTTGGCATTCAGATCTCGACGAGCCTCAGCATCTTTGTCAAACTCAATCTGCTACTCACCCTTCAGTGGTGCAAATACAAACTTAAGGCCAGGTCTAATCTCCTTCTATCCTTGATAGGCAGAATTAACCTAATAAAAATGAAGATTCTCCCAGTTCTTCTGTACAAACTGAGGCACGCCCCCACTTGGATCCCAAAGTCCTTCTTTAGACAGCTTGACTCAGCCATCTCCCTCTTTCTCTGGCAATCACGCGCAGCGAGATTTGGCAAACAGACATTGTGTCACCCATGGACGCAGGGTGGCCTGGCCTGCCCAAACTTCTATTCCTATTATCTGGTGGCCCTCCTTACCCATGCCCACAACTGGCTGGTGTCGGATGACACCAACTCTTCAGTAGTATTGTGGGATCCTATGAGGCACTTCGCAATGTGCTTTATAGAGGCGTAGGGGCCCCTGGCCACCCCTTGACCACCGGAATGAGGATGGTAATAAGGGCATGGCAGATGGTGATATTTAAACCCAGTTTAGCGAAGTCTAAGTGGTCCCCACATACACCACTCTGGCTTAACCCGAGACCACAAGAGTTTCACTCCATTCTGGACCCTAATCTCTGGGCTCAGCGGGGCATCCGTTACCTACATGATATTTGTGACGGATCCGGGCTACTCTCTTGACAGGCTAAAAAACAAACCTCAATTACCGAACTCACATTTTTTCAGATATCTGCAGCAACGGCATCCAGCATTGACTACGCCCCATTCAGCTCCGGCATTGACTCCGCCCCATTCAGATTGGAACAGGACGACCTGGAGTCCCTTCTTAGGGACCCTGAGTTGAGTAAACCCCATCTCAAATTTATAAAGCAATGATGCTCTCAATACCGGGTGGCTTGGAGAGACTTCGGGGGTCGTGGTAGTCGGAGGTGCAGAGTCTGGATGCTGAGGACTGGGAGGATGCGTGGGATGCTCCATTCCAGGTGCTGATTGCCAGTAGGGACAAGCTCATACAATTAAAACTCCTACACAGAATTTACTATACGCCCCAAAGGCTGAATCACATATATCCCTCAGCTCCGGCTGAGTGCTGGAGATGCTCACGGGGCCCTGCGGGTTTCCTTAACATATTCTGGGAGTGCCAGAGGATCCAAGGATTTTGGCACGAGGACAGAAGCCTTATTCAAAGCGTAACAACGATTAATATCCCAACAGAGATAGGTGTTTGTCTCCTGGGCCTGGTGGATCCTTTGGCGTTCTCTAGGGCCATGAAGATGCTTCTAAATATCCTCCTGTTTTACGCTAGAAAGTCTATAGTCCTTAGATGGAAGTCTAGGGAACCCCCTACTTTATCTTTCTGGAAAGGTTTAGTTGATTGGTTAGTTGGTAGGTGGCCTTATATAGGGGTGATTCCCCTATATAAGGCCACCTACCAGTCCAGAGGCTGCCCGACAAAATTTGAGTGGATTTGGCACATTTGGACTGAATCGGAGCAGACAGTGGTAGACCACGAATAACCCTCTAAGCCCATGCCGAGGCTATTCACCTTTTTGTAGTTGGTGTCCTGAGACTGCCTGCCGGCGGAGTCTTCCTCACCTCTCCCGCCTCCACACACTTGTACGCAGAGGGGGGACAACCCAGGGGATGGAACTTTGGTTCATGCACATTTACGGTTAAGGGATGGTATGAGATGCACTCCTGCAAGACAGACCTGAGCAACAAAGGTTCTATTGCAATGTGTTTAGTTGTTCTTTGTTTAGTTGGTGCACTGCCAGCCAGGGTATGCCCAATTGGCTGTGTTTTGTACTCTAAAATAAAAAAAAAGTTAATAAAAAGTTTTGTTTTGTTTTTTTTAAAAGTGAAACCCATATATTCTATAGATTCATTACACACAGAGCGATAAAATATTTCAAGCATTTCTGTGTTTTAATTTTGACGATTAAAGCGGTTGTCTGCTCTCATACCTACAATGAGTTAATTACATCCCCGAAGAGAACATGTTAATGCAACTCTAAACGCCACATCATCCGTTTTCTAGCTTGCTGCTTACTTTATAAAATCCTTATTTTTGTCCCTCTGCTGCTCTCGAAACGGCCGCACCATTTTAGCTGTGGGCTTCCGCGTTGTGTACAGTAATGTACTTCCGCCCTCACTGTGTAGTGTTGCCGTAATCCCGCACATGCGCACTACGACCGGCAATACAGGCGCATCTTAGTTTCAGTTTTCAATGCAACTGAAGACTAAACAATCACAGTTCCTCCTCTTCCTGTCTAGCTCCACCAACGAGCTCCACTATCGCAGGATTTCCGGGGCTGACATCAGCAACTGGAAACGACGGCAGCCCCGGCATGCACCTAGCATTTTTCTGGCAGGGTACATGCCTGCCGGAATATGCAGTACAACGGCGCATGCGCACCTGACGTCACTGGATAAAAAGATAAAGATTATACGGAGATGAGACAGGTGAGCAGAGAGACAAGTAAGAACACATTACACTAACATTGATACAGCATATTAGCAAATATTTAGAAAATAAGTAGACAACCGCTTTAAGGCTTACAACTAGTGAAAACCCAAAACTCAGTATCTCAGAAAACTACAAGACAGCAGTACCTCTGTTCACAAACTTAATTTGTGAACCGAATTGGTCATGAACCGAGGAAAATGTTGCCATAGGATTCAATGTAAATCAGGTCAATCCATTCTGAACTGTTTATTTTTTTTGTTTTTGAACCACAAAGTTATGAAAAAAAAAGTACAGTACAGTATGAAGAGAGAGAACACTAACCTTGCACATTCTTGTCACCTGCATTTGCGCTTTGCATATTCTTGTCACCTGCATTACTGCTCCGCACTTTCTTCTTACCACCATGCTTGCTCTGCATTTTCTTTAGAGCCATACTGGATGTACAGTACAGTATGTATGTGCTAAAAAGCACACCAAAAAGCTTTCAATACTGTACTGTAAGTGTCTCCACAGTACTGTACACTTTCAGTGTCTCCCTGCGACCCGCAATCTTACCAAAGCAGGGAAAATGCCCGCAAATCGTGTTCGTGAACCAAAGTGGAGTTTACGAACTGAAGCAAGTTTCTGTGAACTCTTCTGTTCATAAACCGAGTTGTTCATGAACAGAAGTGTTTGTGAACCGAGGTACCACTGTATTATGAAAAAGTTCTATATTGTAGACTCATGGGGGTTGATTTACTAAAACTGGAGAGTGCAAAATCTGGTGCAGCAGTGCATGATAGCCAGTCAGCTTCTAACTTCAACTTGTTCAGTTAAGTTTTGACAATAAAACCTGAAAGCTGATTGGTTACTATGCACAGCTGCACCAGATTTTGCACTGTTAAGTTTTAGTAAATCAACCCCATGGTGTCACACTCTAATCAGCTAATTAACTCAAAATACCTGTAAGCCCTGGTTCACATTGACACAATTTGGCATGCGATTTGACATGCCAAATCAGCAGCAACTGCTGGCAATGGCACCGCCCTAATCGGTGCGACGCTGCACTTGCAGAGCCACACCAATTTCAAAAAGTAGTTCTTATACTACTTTTAGCGATTTCCTTAGGCATCTGTGCAGAAACCCACTGTGAAATCGCCGCTGAAATCGGGACTGACATGCGGGAATAAAATGGTGCGAGTTCAGCTGAACTCAATTTCATTCCCGCACTCAGTGTGAACCTGGGCTAAACGTTTCCCTTTAAATGGTCTCTCAGTCTGGTTCAGTAGGTTACACAATCTTGAGGAAGACTGCTGACTTGACAGTTGTCCAGAAGACAGTCACTGACACCCTCCACAAGGAAGGGAAGTCACAAAAGGTTGGTGCTAAAGAAGCTGACTGTTCACAGAGTGCTGTATCCAAGCAAATTAGTGGAAAGTTGAGTGGAAGGAAAAAGTGTGGTAGAAAAAGGTCAACAAGCAACAGGTATATGTGCAGCCTTAAGAGGATTGTAAAACAAAGGCCATTCAATAATTTAAGGGAGATTCACAAGAAGTGGACTACGGCTGGTGTCAGTGCTTCAAGAGCAACCACACACAAACGTATCCAGGACATGGGCTACAGCTGTCCCATTCCTTGTGCCAAACCACTCCTGAACCAACATTCAGGAGTTCAACTTTCAGAAGCATGTTACCTGGGCTAAGGAGAAAAAGGACTGGAGTGTTGCTCAGTGGTCCAAAGTCCTCTATTTGGATGAAAGTGCATTTTATTTGGAAATCAAGGTCCCAGAGTCTGGAGGAAGAGTGGAGAGGCACAGAATCCAAGTTGCATGAGGCCCAGTGTGAAGTTTCCACAGTCAGTGATGACTTGGGGAGGCATGTCTTCTGCTGGTGTTGGGCTCTGTGTTTTATTAAGACCAAATTCAGTGAAGCCCTCTACGAGGAAATTCTTTTTCTTTATTGATCTTATGTAATATTAAAATTCTGAGATACTGAATTTGGGGTTTTCACTAGAACGGTCGGAAGTAGCCGCTTGGCGCCGCACATGTAGGCCAGACCGGAGGCCTCACCACTGACACCCAGATCGCCGTGCCTCCTGACTCCATCTAGCTGGCAGATGAAATGTGGGAGGAGGACCGGGAGCCCCGTCACTGAACCCAGGCACCCCCGGACCCTAAACGGAGAGGGCCCCTCTGCACGAACAGCGGCTGGAGAGCCACGGCCTTCCCCACACTGCCAGCAGCCCGGACGTGGCCTTCTATCCGGATCCATCTGGACTGTGGTGTGCCATCGAAGGGCAGGTTAGTGCCATCCTTGCTCCATGACTGCTCTTGAGCCCCTGTAGGGGTGTATTTTCCTGGCCTGCTCAGCCTGGTGACGTATAGGCCCAAAAGCTGCGGACTTGCCTGCGGTCCCAGGCCGTCTATTCCTCCTTAATCCCCGCAACTGCTCAACCCCTCATCCAGCTTCCCTGCTGCTCTGGGCACCAGGAGGGGAGAATTGACTGGGACTCCTGTGTTGGGGGGCTGCGGTGGTGTTGGAGCTTCCTGGCCTGGTTCCTTACCCACTGGGTTTTTCCCGTGGGGGATTGGGGGAGATTTGACTTTACCTCTATCTACTGAGTGAGATATTCTATAGGGGGACTCAGGCCTGAACTGTTCCCCCCTCCCTGTCATATAGCCACCCTGGGTTATGAGGAGGGGAGCAACGAGACCCTCCACTAGACGTGCAGCCATTACTGGGATAAAGAAAGGACAGGGTAAGGCCGGTGCCGCGGCCTCGCCTAGAACTCCTACTAATATGGCAACCCAGACGGAAGATGGCGATTGCTCCTCCGTGGCATCGACGGAACTTACAACTGTTCTGCAGGCAATCACATCCCTGACAGACAAAATAGACCACATACAAATGTTGAATTCATTCGCAGGGATTTGGACTAGTTCCGTGGTCGAGTAAGTGAAGTGGAACAACGGGTCTCCCAAACTGAAGATACAGTACTGGATCATGCTGCTGATTTGCATACATTAAAGACCAAGGTTAAGGCGTTAGAGGCCCGGGCCGAAAACGCCAAAAACCGTAATAGAAGAAATAGTCTACGGATTCTGGGCCTCCCTGAAAGAGCCAAGGGCACCAATGCTACGTCCTTTGTTGAAACCTTACTGCAAAAACTGCTCCCCTCTGCCCGCTTCTCGCCCTTCTTCACCGTGGAAAGGGCACATCATATCGCATCAGTTAGAGGCCCTCAGGGAGCACCGCCAAGGACCTTCATCTTTAAACTTCCGGGACCTGGTCCTAAGGGAAGCCAGGGCCGTGGGCGAGCTGCGCTTTGCAAATGCCAAGCTTCTCATTTTCCCTGACTATTCAGTAGAGACTCAGCGCCAACAAAAATCCTTTAATGCAGCGTGGGCGCGGCTCAGAGCCAGAAGCCTGAAATATAGCATGTTGTTCCCGGCCAGGCTGCAGGTGGAGGATGGGGAGACTGCAAGATTTTTCACCTCCCGGAAGGAAGCGTCAGCGTGGATTGATATACTCCCTCCACATTGAATGGTGATTATGTATACTCCATGATCTTTGTTTCAGAGCCACCCAGCCTTCTCTGAGTTCTAACCCTGGCCCACCTGTTGAGCCCAAGAAACGGTGATCGCTGTCCCCGTCAGGAAACAGCTGTCGCCCCTAGAATTCGGGTCTGTAAGCCTGTAGCGTGTGCGCGTGCGTATGTGCCAGTATTGGCGCCAAAGGCCCATTTAAGCGGACAGCACCCTGCTGGCAGTGCTGTCCGTTCTCCAGCGTTTGTGTGTGTGTTCCTGAGCAACCTGATTACCTGATTATCTGTTCCTGTGACCCGGCTTGTCTTGACCCGGCTTTGATCTTTGCCTGCATCGATCTTGGCTTCCACGGCCACTCTTCTGCCTGCTCCCTTGTACCTTTGCTGCCAGCCCGTTAACAAACTCTGCCTGTGCCCAACTATTCTCCTGCCTGCTCCCTTTGTACTGCACTGCCAGCCAGTTGCCGACCCAGCCTGTACCACCATCCTACCAACGAGCATGTGACCGGAGGAGTTACTTCAGTTGTCACCGGTGACCAGTTCAACCCTCATGCCATCCTCACTCCTGAACCTCCTGTCTGCTCTACCAGGGGTTCGTGAATCAGGGTCGCAAGAGAAGTTACTCCTGCATAAGCCAGACTCCACCACCAGGTACGTGACACCCCCTCCTTTAACACTTGCTATTGGCCAGGAGTATGTTCTGAGTTTCAATACCTTGAAGGCTATGCTCCAATGTTATAACTCTACTCCCCTTCTAGGATAGACTTGGTGCTGCTCTCCTTCGCACTATGATCCAGTCCCTGATAACTCCATAATAGCATTAATTAAGTTTTATACCCCCGGCGGCTGCTGGGAGACTGCACCTGCTTTCCTCTTCTTATTCCGGTCTTGAGAATCCAAGGTATAGGCCATTTGAATGCCGCACTATGACTGTTGCTTTGTACACGTCCCCCCCAAAAAGGTGTTTTTGCCTCTGTTTTGTTAATGGGATTGAAGCCTCCCCAGGCTTGGGTGAGGGCGGCGGGGTGGGGTTGTGTCCGATGGTCTGGGTCCTGCTCCGGGGCCCCCCCCTAAGATTTCAACCTTAATTTTTGATGCCCATCGCCAATAGCTGACTGTACTATAGTTTCCTGGAACACCGGGGGTCTGAATTCTTCCGTAAAGAGGTCTCTGGTATTTCAATTTTTGTCCACCTACAGACTTGACATTTGTATTCTCCAGGAGACCCACTTGACGGGGAGTAAATTGTTGAGTTTGCGGAGGCCATGAGTACCACTCCTCCCATACCAATTACTCCCAGCGTATTCGTGTATTAATCCACAAATCTTTATCATTTAAACTGTTGGCACTGGAGCTGGATCCGGACGGTCGCTATGTTATATTACATGCCATGTTAAACAGGATGGCGGTGGTCTTGGTGGGCTTATACCTACTGCCCCCGGCCTCTGCTAGACTCCTCCACCACCTGATGGCTAGGTGTCTTATGCTACTGAAAATGTTTTGTTTATTGGAGATTTTAATATGGTCCCAGATCCTGGGATGGACAGGCTTGCCTGAGCGGCCTGGCCGTTTGAGCGAAAGCATCCAATCTTACGGATGTGTGGAGATGGCGCTATCTACGACAGAGTGTACACCTGCCACTCTGCCTCACATTAAAACTCTCTCCCGCCTAGATTTGGTGTACGCGGGGGATCTGTCCTTTCCAAGGTCAGGGATATCTCTATTCCACCTCGGGTGATCTCGGATCATGCCCCACTGTCCCTACAACTCCATGTTTCCACTGCTCTGACGGATATTCTGCGGCGCTTATCCAGATTTTAGTTATCCGACTCAAGGGTGTCTGAGCCCTACCAATCTGACATGATCCACTACTGGAATGATGTTGATCAGTCTATACCCCTGTCCACCCACTGTGATGTCTTTAAGACCTTCTCCAGGGGGAGCTTTCAGTGTTTTATACAATGGGTGCACCGGGACCTGCAGTGGGCAGAGGGGAGGGTGGCTGCCCTGGAGACAAAATTCTCCCATTCAGAGGATCCCTGGGTTTATTCAGACTTTCAGGCCACGCTACGAGATGTTCAAGTGATCCGTACATCCACTACCAAAATCCACTTGCTTCATCAATCACAACGAATTTTTGAACATGGGGAAAAAAATGGGTGCATGTTGGCATGGTTGGCCAAGGAGAGCTCCTCGCCTGTGTCTGGGGTGCGTGATCCAGATGGTAAGCTGGTGACGGATCCTGCTGGTATCAACAACCACTTTGCTGCATTCTATGAAGAGCTATATAGCTCCAGGGCGACGAGCACAGGTGAAGAATTATATGCTTATCTGGATGACATTGACCTGCCATGCCTAACAGCCGACTCCAGGGATGCATTGGATAGCCCCATAACTTTGAAAGAAATACAGGAGGCAGTAGCCTCCTTGCAGGCCGGAAAAACCCCAGGACCGGATGGTCTTCCGACAGAATTTTTTAAAACCTACTCGGAGGAATTAATCCCCATGTTTAAGGCAGTGCTCCTGAAGTCGCTTGGGGAGTCATCTCTTCCTCCCCCGATGTTGGAAGCAGTGATAGTGGTCCTTCTCAAGCCCGGTAAACCCTCAGATCAATGCTCCTCATATCAGCCAATCTCTCTCTCAACATTGATGCAAAAATTCTGGCAAAAGTTCTGGCTGGCCGTCTGAACTCGGTAATAACTGCGTTGATGCATGCTGATCAGTCTGGGCTTACGCCGGGCAGGGGAACAGACATAAATATCCATAGACTTTTGACCCATGTATCCAGGATGGAACGGGATGGCTCTGGGGTAGTAGCTTCAATAGATGCCAAAAAGGCCTTTGATTCAGTAGAGTGGCGCTACCTCTGGGCCGTCCTGTGCAAATTTCGGTTCATTACGTGGCTCCAGCTATTGTACCATGCTCCCAAGGCTAGGGTCCACACTAATAATTCCCTATCCTCCCCTTTCCCCCCGTAACCAGAGGAACCAGGCAGGGGTGCCCGCTCTCCCCGGGCCTTTTTGCATTAGCAATGGAGCCTATGGCGGCGCAGATTAGGTCGGACCCCACAATAGAAGGCATACAGGTTGGGGTGGTAAAGGAGAAGATATCGATGTACGTGGATGACACTCTCCTCTTTTTGAGGGATGTCTCCTTTCTTTCAGCAGTCCTCCAGACTCCTTCGGGTCACTATCGGGTATAAAGATTGTCTGGGAGAAATCTGTGCTATTCCCCCTATACTCCTAGGACCCCCCCAAACAAATACCCCTTTGAGGTGGGTCGCGGAATTTAAATACCTGGGTGTGGTGGTGCAGGCCCCGCTCTCCTCGTACTTTAATCTCAACCTCCAGCCATTACTCTGAACTTTTCCCACAAATGCATGACTTGGAGATATCTCCCTCTCTCCCCCGTGGGTAGAGTGAACCTTATAAAAATGATTTATCTACCAAAGTTTCTATACCTATTTTGCAATTCGCCGCTCCTCCCTCGGGCCTCCTTTTTTGGGAAATTAAAAAGTATTATATTGTCTTTTGTATGGCGTGGGAGACCCCCCATGACTGGTTGTCTCCACTTTACAGTTACCTCTCACACAAGGTGGCCTGGTTTTACCAAACTTTTTACAATACTTCTGGGAAGCAGTCCTGGTGACGGTCAGGTGGTGGTTCTCCCGACCCAGGGATAACCCGGCTGTGACTTTGGAGGCGGCCATAATGGGATCATACTCCACCCTAAGCAACCTGATATTTCGTGGTGCTTGGTCTCACCCTGAGACCACCGCACTAATGCGTACCACTATTATGGTGTGGCACAAGGCTAGAACCCGATACCATTCGCCCGGAATGTCCTCCCCCCATACCCACCCGTGGGCTAACCCAAACCTTCCCCATCTGAATAGCGTCCCAGATCCCCAGGTGTGGGCTACTAGAGGGATAGTGAAGCTCAAACACATAGTGGTAGACAGTAGGTTGAGAACCTTTGCAGATGTAAGGGCAACATATGCCCTACCACAGTGGATGTACTGCCTCTACTTCCAGCTTCGACGTGCATTTAATTCCCAATTTCCCCTCCCCCTTACCCTGGAGGCTGATCCGGTAGAGGGTCTCCTTATTGCCAAATTCATAAATAAACCTCTGTCTTCGATATACTGCTGACTCTCCCTGGCCCAAAATATAGCGTTGGAAAGGTCATTCGGTAAGTGGCAGGAGGATCTCCCTAGTTTGGCGGATGAGAATTGGGAGGGCTGCGTATCCTCCTTTGTCACTAACATGATCTCCGCCCGAGATAGATTCCTCCAAATAAAATTCCTGCATAAGGCTTACTACACCCCTAAGAGGCTAACGGGGATCTACCCCGCTTCATGTCCTAGATGTGGTGAACCGGCTGCCTCCTTGATACATATGGTATAGGCATGTCCGAAATTGGATGTGTATTGGGCGGGGGTTCTGGCTGAC
Organism: Glandirana rugosa; assembly: GCA_018402905.1. Lineage (NCBI taxonomy): Eukaryota > Metazoa > Chordata > Amphibia > Anura > Ranidae > Glandirana > Glandirana rugosa. Next base: position 311,634 of record BLSH010160223.1, read on the forward strand.
ATAAACCGGGTTACTGATTTAACCCTTGAGTCGGATCTAAAAATACTGCTGCTGAATATCATGGGGATCCCACCTGGAAGTAGGTATACTAGGTTGTTTCTGGAATATGCCACTTTCTATGCTCGAAGGGAAATTTTCCTTAGATGGAAAATCGCACTACCGCCCACGGTGGCTCAATGTCGGTCGGTCCTGAATTCCATCCTGTCACTGTACAAAATTACGTACATTAACAGGAACTGCCCATAAAATTTAACAAAATATGGTCGGGCTGGATTGACGGTTGGGGATCTATGGTGGTTGAGAGATCCTAATGTTATAATGTGAGCAAGTGTCTATGGATCCCTTTCTCCCTTCCCCTCCCTTTCCCCCTCACCTCTCGCCCCTCCCTCCTGCCCTTTTCCCCCCTCCCCCCTCTTCACTTCTTCCCTACGGTGCTCACAGAGTGCTGTATCCCCCATCATGTAGGATACTGTATATCTACTCCCCTACTTAGATTTGGATAAGATGTGAACTTGTTGGTTGTCTGACTACTTACGCCATGTCTGTACTGCCTAATGTGCTTTAACCACTGCCTGTAACTGTTTTATTATTCTTAATAAAAAAATTTCTTGTTGAAAAAAAAAGTTAGAGACAAAATGGCAGTGGTGCCCCAATAAAATGAATAACACCCAATCATCTGCCCACTAAACTATATAGCAGTGTTTCTCAAACTTTTTTGTCTTGCTGTGCACCAAAAAGATCTAAACAATTTCATAGCACGTTTGAAAAGATTTAATTTTTGTGGTGAAGAACTTTATTTTTACATATATATTTAGTTTTACTTTCACTTGCTTCCTAGCTTTTCATTTAACAGTTTCTCTTTAAGAGTTCCAGACTTTAATAAGTATTTCTGCATCGCTAAACAATGAACAAACTTTATTTATAAAGTTGGAATGGAACAGTCTCTAATATTATAATATAATTAGCGTGATCGAGTTCTTGCGAGATCTCGCACAAGTCTTGCGTTATGAAATGAATGATAGATTGCGATTTTATATATGTTACTTTTTTAACTTTTGCGACATTGATTTAGCATTTAATTTTTCGATATGTTCAAGGTTTCAAAACGCTAGCAATTTTAAATATTTTTCAAATCTAAAACGGTACACCTGCAAATCTCAAGCGGAGCACTAGTGTGCCAAGGCACACAGTTTGAAAAGCACTGCTATATAGTGTGCTATGACTGGATAGTGTTGTTAAAGCCAGGAACTGGATTCCATGTACAGGGAAACCTTGTCTTACCTTATCCATGATGCTGGGCCAAAATAAGGTTTAGGCTTCACTCGTCTTGGTAAACCAACCCCCAAATGGACTCTTCATGGTCTCCAAACCATAGAAATACATCATGGCCCTGGACCTAAATAGCACTCTGCAGTTAACTTTACAGATTGTACTTCATGACAAATGAGCACCTGACAAGGAACCAGAGCACAAAGCAAACAGAGGCTGGCTCCACTGAGTGGGGTCCAGATACAGTCCCAGAGGTACATACTGAGTTTCCAAAAACTTCTGGAAAAAAATGAACCGTTCAAAAGACTCATTATGCCTCAAAGATTATACGTTAGAGTGTTTGCTTTCCAAAATGGGGTCATTTTGTGGGCGTTTACATTGTCCTGGTGCTCCAGGGCCTTCAAAAGTGTAATAGGTGGTTGAGAAATGAGATGTGTAATTTATGCTCGTAGCACTCCTGAAGGTGCTACTTCAATGTTGGGCCTCTGTATGTGGCCTGGCTGTGTAAAAGTCTCACACATGGGGTATCGTCATACTCAAAAGGGGTAGCAGAATGTATTTTGGGGTGTCATTTTTGTTATTTACATGCTATGTATCGGAAATATCTTATTCATTTTTTTTCCACATTTTCCAAAAACTTCTGGAAAAAAATGAACCATTCAAAAAACTCATTATGCCTCATAGATTGGACGTTAGAGTGTTCGCTTGCCAAAATGGGGTAATTTTGTGGGCATTTACATGGTGCTGGTGCTCCAGGGCCTTCAAAAGTGTGATAGGTCGTAATCAAATCAGATGTGTAATTTATGCTCGTAGAATGCCTGGAGGTGCTACTTGGATGTTGGGCCTCTCTGTATGTGGCCAGGCTGTGTAAAAGTCTCACACATGTGGTATCACCATACTCAGGAGGAATAGCAGAATGTATTTTGGGGTGTCATTGCAAGTATACATATGCTGTGTGTGAGAAATAACTTATGACAATTTTGTGTGTAAAAAAAAAAAAAAGAATTCTTCATTTTGCAAAGAATTGTGGGAAAAAAATTACAACTTTACCATGCCCCTTACTAAATACCTTGGAATGTCTACTTTCCAAAAAGGGGTCATTTGGGGGGTATTTGTACTTTCCTGGCTTGTTAGTCTCTCAAGAAATGAGATAGGCCATCAGTACATCAGGCGTGATCAATTTGCACAGAGAATAAATAATTTACACTAATTTGGGTTATTTTTTACCAAAGATATGTAGCAGTATAAATTATGGCGCAAACTTATGAAGAATAATTACTTTTTTGCAACATTTTAAAATACCAAATTTTTGCTCCTTTTTCGCTTATATTGCAAAAAATAAACCCAACGGTGATTATATACCACCAAAAGAAAGCTCTATTTGTGAGAAAAAAAATTATAAAAATTTTGTTTGGGTGCAGTGTAGCATGACTGAGTAATTAGCATTCAAATTGTGAGCACTAAAAGCTGAATATTGGTCTGGGAAGGAAGGGGGTATAAGTGTCATGTATTGAAGTGGTTAAATACAATTTGTCTCTATTTAACCCATTATAGAAACATAAAAGAGTGACGGCAGAAAAAGACAGTAGTCCATTGAGTCTGCCCATTTCTAAAAAAAAATGTATTTATTTTTTTTTATATATTCTTTATTTTCAAAGTTTTTCATTAAACATTGACCATACAAATTCATACATAAAATACACTGAGAACATATGCTCCACATACCCTGGTACTCAACATATAATATCAAAGCATAATTTTTCTACTACTAACTTAAAGAGCTATCCGCGAGGCCTTGTCTACCCCTTACATCTGTACATGTCCTCATATATATGCGTAGACGTATTACATTTGGAGAACAAAGTCTACATTGTTACCTACGTAGCCCTCCATGCATATCCTTAACAAAAACAGACAACAAAACACACAAAGGAAAAAAAAAAAAAAACACACGAAAAGACCAACACAGAGCCGGGAACCACTAACGAACATCATGACTATGGACACCTATCCAGACTTCAGACCTTATTCCTCTTCCATGAGTATAAGTCCATATTCCCTTGAGCTTGTGTATATAGACCATTGTGCCTCATTTTTCCCTACACTCCTCTTCTCTCCCTTCCCTGATAGCTGTAATACGTTCCATAGAAAAAATATCCGCTACTTTACTAAGCCACTGACTGATTTTAGGAGATGTTTCTTGTTTCCATAATGCTGGGATACAAGATTTAGCTGCATTCAGCAACTGAATCAATATTGATTTTCTGTATTTACGTTTGGGAAGGGTAGAGAGATGTAGGAGATACCCCGCCGGTTCCTCTCCTCTCCCATACTCCGTCAAGTATTTTGTGATCTCTCGTACACTTTCCCAAAACCTGTCTAGCTTGTGACATGACCAAAAAATATGTAATATAGAGCCCTCCCCTTTTCCGCACCTCCAGCATTTATTCACTAAGTCAGGAAATGCCTTCTTTAACCACTTAAGGACCGGAAGGATTTCCAGCTTTAGGACCGGAGCCCTTTTTGCGATTCGGCGCTGCGTCGCTTTAACTGACAATTGCGCGGTCGTGCGACGTTGTACCCAAACGAAATTTGCGTCCTTTTTTTCCCACAAACAGAGCTTTCTTTTGGTGGTATTTGATCCCCTCTGCGTCATTTCTGATCGCCGCTATAAACAAAAGAAGAGCGACAATTTTGCAAAAAAAAAACAAATTTCTTACTTTTTGCTAAAATACAAATCCAAAAAAAAAAATATAAAAAAACATTTTTTTTCACCGTTTTTGGCCGATTTATATTCTTCATCATATTTGCGATAAAAAAAATCGCAATCGGCGTTTATTGATTGGTTTGCGCAAAAGTGGTCGCGTTTACGGATGATGAGAATTCATTTTTGGGGTTTTTATTTTTTTTTT